>JAABKJ010003973.1:0-25051 GCA_011634705.1 Andricus grossulariae
TTGTCTTTTTCAGTCATAAGAGTAAATTATATGTAGTACAAATATTTTCAAATAGGAAAAAGTGCGTTTCAGTCCTTGAATATAGATAAATAATTCATAATATTGACAAAGAGATATTGATAATGTAAACATTTTAAATATCCGCTCGACGTTTATTGCGCCGCTTTGCGGTATGTGGTCGAAACAATCACTTTAAACGAAGCGGCAATGCCGAATTTAGCCGAAAAGTACCGGATAAAGCCGAAGCTACAAAAGTGAAGGTAGCGCCGCCCTCGTGGCATGCGGCCTAACTAGACCCTTGCCGCATCTAGGTAAAATATCTTTGATAATATCTTTGATCCATGGTCCGTGAAAAGGTACCCTGATAATAAAGAAAGCGCTCAAATATTTCTTAAACTGCTGAACTAAATAATAAAATTGTGACGAACAAAAAATTGTCGATTGATATTATGGTTCAGTCTAAACGTATGGACCTGGCAAGGGGAAGGGAGAGCTGCAAGTGGGAGGGCTGTGAAGGGAAACGTGGCTTTTATTAATTAATTGAATAGCTTTTGATGAATAAAAATTAATGTCCAAATACACTTATGGTGCAAAATTTGCACGTTATTAAAAAGTTGATGTTTCGTTGAATGAAATTTAAATACTGTTTCGCCCGAAGTGTGCAGACATCTTGGATTTCTCCGCAAACGTGATTTACCTGAAATACGTTGACCAGGGTTGCACGGTTACGCGTAACTCGAACTTTTATACGTACAATACATATTTTACGTATTATACGTTGAAAATGTAATAAACGTAAAAAATGACGGACTTGACTGGTTGGGGGCGGTGGCGGGTGAGGGAAAAGAGCATAATATAACCTCACTTATTTCGTAATGCATTAGGTGTGAGATTAAATAAATTATTTTTTCTAAAATTTTAAAAATGAGTAAATCAAAAGTTTGCGCCCGAGGCAAAAAGGAAAATTTTTGTCATTTTCCCTCTTAAAAATAAAATTTAACTCTTCCCAAAAGGAATTTCGGGGTCTGCCACCTCTAAACATTTTTTAATAAATTAAGAAGCTATCAAGCAAGTCCGTCAGTGTCTTCGTTGTATTAAAAAATGAGGTTGTATTTATTTTCTATATAAGTGCAGTCGGCATCGTAAAAACGTAAATTACATGTAAAAAACTAGGCACGTAAATTACGTAGGTAATTTATATGTAAAAAACTACGTGAATCATCTAAGGTATATTACGTGCGCAACCCTGACGTTGACACACGTCTGCAGTCTGCAGAGTGAAGACGCAGACGTCAGACGTCAGTTCACGTCAGCTCTTGTTCTCCGGGTCCGGGTGAAAGAATACAACTTCAAAAGTGCTCGAAAATAATGTTTCCGTGATAAATAAAGATCAAACCCCGGTCTCGCTCAATCCAATAACTTTGATCGTGAAATTAGGAGCATTAAAAAAATTTAATTCGAGGTAAATCCACTCGAAATGTCAGAGAGAGTGTCTCAGAAAAGAGGTTATGTTCGTGTTGTATATTTGAGTTTTTGAAGCTTAGATTTCGATTGCTGCCGCAGATTTGGTCGGGAAAGAAGGAGATTTCTTGGTTGTTCTCTTCCGATGTCAGTAAACTAGAAATAATCTGTGGAGAAAAAAAAGGAGAAAATGAAGACTAGAAAAACGGTAGCTGCTTTGGGAGCTGGTCTCATTCTGGCATGTTGTGTTATGATTTATTTGATGCTAGACGTCACCCTCTTTCCTCTGGGACACAATTTTAAGACTTCTGTCAAAGATGTAAGTAATTTCAGAGATTTTCTACATTTTTTCTTCTTATTCTCAAGTATCTTTGATTTTTATTCTTTTTCGACAAGTTTAATCTTATTTGCTTCCAACTTTTCGACTTTCGTCGCAATTTAAAATATGTAAACAAGATAATTTATAGGTCAATATTTGCACGTTGAAAATCTACTCTTATATTTTTCGATGAGAATTCATCATTTTGGTTTAAAATTTTATTACTTACTTAACTTGTTGACATTTTAATTCGTTTGTCAAAAATTTTACAATTTTGTTGAAAGGTCATCCTTTTTGGTTGTAAATTCAACTGTTTTGTAGAAAATTCGTCTTTTTGGCTTGAAAATTTAACATTTTGGTGGACATTTTTTTTCTTCCTTGACTGAAAAATCTTTCTCGATAGAAATTTAATCTTTTTTCTTTAAAAATGCAACTCTTTGGTTGAGGACTCAACTTTTTTTTCAACTCACCTTTTTCGGTTGTTTCTCTGACTGGAAATTTAACCGTTTCATTTTTGCTTTGAAAACTCATCTGTTTTGGTAGAAACTTTATCCTTTTTGGTTAAAAATGCAATTGGTTGTTTGAAAATGGACTTTTTGTTGAAAATTCATATTTTCGGTTGATAATCCCACTTTTATGTAGAAAATTGAACTATTTTCTTTCGTAACTGTAAAATCGTTCTAGATTGAGAATTGAACTTTTCTGTAAAATTTTTTATTTCTTTGAAAATTCAACTATTTTGTAGAAAAATTGTGACTTGAAAATTCCACAGTTTAGTTGAAATATTTTTTCATTATTAACTCTAAAATTTCTTTGCTTGATAATTAAACTCTGGTTGAAAATTCATCTGTTTTCGAATAAATTTAATCGATTTTTGTTGAAAATTAAACTGTTTTAGTTGAGGATGCAACTATTTTGCTAACAATTCATTTTTTGTTTGAAATTTGTTGTTTTGACTCTCATTTTTAGTTTGAAAATTCAACTACTTTGTTAAATGTTGAAATACTTGATAAAAATTGTTGTTTTAGTTGAAAATTGATCCCAATGGCAGAAAATTTAACTATTTTATTGAAAATTCCTTTTTTTTTTATTAATTCTTTTAACTAGAAATTGAACATTTCCATTTTTTGTTGAAAATTTATCCTTTTTTAGTTAAAAATTCGTCTTTGGGTTGAAAATTTCACTGTTTTGTAGAAAATTCGAAGTGAAAATTTAATTATTTTCTTTCTTTAGTGAAAAATCTTTTTTGGTTGAAAATTGAACTCTTTTCTCGAAAATTCATATTTCTGGGTTTAAAATTCGATTGTTTCGAAGAAAAATCACCTTTTTGGCTTGAAAATTCCACAATTTAGTTGAACACAATCAGGTTTAGAGGTATATAAAATGATCTACAATGTTTATTAAAACTATTATCGTTTATGCTATAAATTATCATAATTAAAAAAATAGTTTTTAACGAAAAAAAAAAAAACAATTTTCGAGGAAATAGTTCAATTTTCAACCAAAGATATGAATTTTCAACTAAAATGATGAATCGTGAACAAAAAAAGTCAATTTATAACAATGTAGTTCAACCTAAACCCCAAGTAGTTAAATTGAGAAAAAATAATTCTTTTATTTTGGGCAAAATAACAAATTTGGTTACAAATAATCCTTATTGGTTGAAAATTAGTCTCTTTGGGTTAAAAATTTTACTTTTTTAATAGAAATTTAGTCTTATTTGGTTAAAAATGCAACTGTTTGTTTGTAAATTAATCTGTTTTGATGGAGGGTTTAACTATTTTATAAACAATTCGTCATTTTTGGTTGAATTCGAATGTTTTTTATTAAAAATTGAAACATTTTTTGGTTGAAATATCAATTAATACATTTTTCGTTGAGAATTAATGTTCTCTGGTTGAAAATTCAAACATTTAGTTAAATTTTTTGTTTTTTCTTTGGCTGAAAAATCTTTCTGAAATAAAAAAAAACAACTTTTTTGTTGTAAATAAATCGTTTTCTCTTGAAAATTCAATCATTTGTTTGACATTTTTTTCTTTCTCGTCTATAGAATATTTCGTGCTTGAAAATTCAATTTTTTTGTTTAAAATTCGTCTTTTTTGTTGAATTCAACTATTTTTTATTTAAAATTAAAATCTTTTCTTACTTGAAATGTGAACTATTGCATTTTTCTTTTAAAACTCATTGTTTTGTTACTGAAAATTCAACTAATTTGTTGAAAAATCGTTTTTTTCTAATTATTTATTTTTACTGAAAATTCATTTAATATGATATTAACATCTTTTTTTAATGAAAATTCGACTACTTGGTTGAATGTTGAAATACTTTGTTAAAAAGTCATTTTTTTCGTTAAAGATTGATCATTTTAGTTGAAAATTGATCTCTCTGGTAGAAAGTTGATCGAATTTGTTGAAGATTCCTTTTTATGTTCTTTTTACTGAAAATTTAACTATTTAATTTTTCGTTGAAAAGTTATCTTTTTTAGTTGAAAAATTCTTTTAATCTAATATTAGAATTTTTTTTTTTGATCGACAATTGAACTACTTCTTTGAATATTAAAATCCTTTATCAAGAAGTCATTTTTTTCGTAAAGATTTATCGTTTCAATTCAAAATTGACCTCTCTGGTAGAAAATGTAACTATTTTCTTTAATACATATTGTTTTCAATTAATTCTTTTAACTAAAAATTCAACATTTCCATTTTTGGGTGAAAAATTATATTTTTTAGTTAAACATTCGTCTTTTTCCTCGATAATTAAACTATTTGGTAGAAAATTTGGTGTTTTGGTTTGAAAATTTATCTCTTTTGGTTGAAATTTGAACTATTTTCTTGGAAATTTGTTTTTGGCTGAAAATCAATTCTTCAAACTGAAAGTTTAACTTTTCCATTTTTCGTTGTAAAATTATTTTTTTTTAGTTCAAAATCAATTATGGGACTGAAAGTTTGTCTTTTTTGGTAGAAAATTAATCTTCTTGATTGAAAATTCATCTTTTTGACCTAAAAATCCAGCAATTTGGTTAAAATTATTTTTCTTTCTTGGTTGAAAGTTTAACTCTTTTGTTGAAAAATGGACTTTTTGGTTTAAAAATTCATAACTTTTGGTTCAGAATGCAACTGTTTGGTTGAGGACTAATCAGTTTTGATTAAGGATTAAGGTTTTGATTTGAAATGAAAATCTCTTTTGGTATAAAACTCAGCCATTTTTTGAAGATGCAATAATTTGATCATTTGAAATGTTAAGAATTTAAAGTATTTCAAATTAGATTTGTTATACTACCCACACTGACAATTTTATTTCAATGAATGTGTACCCCTATTTTCGTGAAAAATGGCTTTATTCGCCCTGTCTTGAGTTGACAATAAAATGACAATGACAATGACAATGAAAATGAAAATGAAAAATGTGATCTGCATAATGAATTTTGCAGAACCAATGGCTCCATTTCGAAAACAGATTAGCAAAGCTCGAGAAGGACTTGAGTCGTCACCACGAGGCAATTTCGGTTCCCCAAGTTCCACAAGTTGATCAAGTTGATCAAGTTGATCCCCAGGAGAGAGCAAAAGTCATACCGCCACCGGAATTTGAGAGAATTCATCCTCGTTTCGAGTTTGCAAATCGGAAGGGCAAATCTTTGAGCTGCAGCTTTGACATGAGGAAAATTCCTCAGGTCGATATTCAGATGCTGGACGTGTACAAGCAACTCGAATTCACCAATCCCGATGGCGGAGTTTGGAAACAAGGCTGGAATATCAACTACGACGAGAAACAGTGGCACCCGAACCGCAAACTTAAAGTTTTCGTTGTTCCTCACTCACACAATGATCCTGGCTGGCTCAACACTTTCGAAAAGTACTACACTTCCCAAACCCAGAGGATTTTAAATAACATGGCGACACAACTCGCCAAAGACAGGAGGAGGAAATTCATCTGGGCTGAGATCTCCTTTCTCAAGCTTTGGTGGGTCTTCTCTATCTTTTTCCATTCACTCTTAGATGCATTAACATGGACCTGCGCTCTATATTCTATATCGTATATTCAATTCAATTTTTAAACATAGCTTTTTTATCCAACTTATGCAAGCACATGAAGGGACATTGGAATAAGTCAGAAATTATTCAATTTTATCAACTTTTAGAATGGGCGAGTTATTATTGGCCACTCACCGCGGTGTGCGCGCGATCTGTTCGGGTCTGAGTTCTGCGAAAATTCAAATTTAATATATGAAAAATAACCTTTTTATACATATATACATATATTTTATAATTAAAAAAAAAACTGTTTTGGAGAAAAATCTTTCTTTTTTGTTAATTCAACTGATTTTGATTAAAATGCTATCGGTTCAAGCTTCTTGTCTTTGGTAGAAAATTTGTCTTCTATTTGCTTTTCATTAAAAGCTGATCTTTTTTATTTGAGAAATTACATGATTTGTTTAAAATTCGTCCTTTTTAGTTTAATTCAACGTCTTTCAATTTAAAATTCTGTTTTTGTCCGACCCCCCTTGAAAATGCGCCATTGCATGCTCGTGAAGCAGGCGTAATGTGGTCGCTTCCAGCCCAGTGACGTTCGCGCATGCGCACTCCGCCGCCGGGCCAACATGAAGCTTTACGCCCGCTACACATAAACTGCACCCTGCTAGTGAGAATATGGAGAAATTGATCTTTATCTTTGAAAAAATTGTATTGCTAGACCCGACAGTCTACCTTCTGCAAAACACGCTATTTCTTCTTTTCACCTATAATCTAAAATTGCCAAGTACACCATACATCCTCGTGTCTGGGTCACATGCTTGTTTTCAAGGAGGGGGACAAATAGTACATTGTGTATCGAGGGCGTAAAGAAGGCTATTTTGACGCGTGTGTGAATTTGCTGCCCGAGCGAAGCGAGGTAGCCCTCGATACACAATATACTATTTTGGTTGAAATATCATCTATTATATTTTACGTTGTTTGTTGAAGATTCATCTCTTGGGTTTAAAATAAACTATTCTGATGACAATTAGTTTTTTTTTCGTTAAAAATTGATTAACTGAAAATTTAACTTGTCCGTTTTTGGTTAAAAACTCGCCTATTTTAGTTTAAAAATGAACCCCTTGGATGAAAATTCATGTATTTTATTGAAAATTCGTCTCTTTTGGTTGGAAATGAATCTTGATGCTTAACAATTAATCTTTTTGATTGAAAATTTAACTAATTTTTTAAAAATTATTTTTTCTTTTCTTGAAAAGTGATCTTTTCAGTTGCAAATTCATTTCTTTCGATTAAAATTTAAGTATTTTATGGAAAATTTGTTTTTGTCCTTATTGTTGAAAATTATTTTTTCAACTTAAAAATTAAGTATTTCATTAAAAATTTGTTTTTTTGTTTGTTTAAATTTAACTGTTTTCTATTTGATATTAAAATATTTTTGGTTGGAATGTCAACCATTCCATTTTTCGTTGAAAATTCATCTTTTTGGTTGAAAGTTATACTGCTTTGTTAAAAAGTAATTTTTTTGATTGAAGATTCACTACTTTAGTTGAAAATTCATCTCTATGGCTGAAAATGTAACTATTCTATTGAAAAATTCGCTTTTTTTAGTTGAACATTCATAGTTTTGACTGAAAATTTAACTATTCCATTTTTGATTGAAAATTCACTTCTTTTGTTGCAAATTGTGTATATTGTTGCTCTGTTGTAATTTCAATTATTTATCTGAAAATTTCACTATTCCATTTTTGGTTGAAAATTTAACAATTTTGTTGAAAATTCGTTTTGCTTTAGTATAAAGTTTACCTTTTTTAGATAGAACTTGAGATATTTATTTGGAAATTTATGTATTTTGTTGAAAATTGATCTTTGTAGTAGAAATTTAATCTTCTTCTTTGAAAACTCATAATTTTGGTTGAAAAATAGACTATTTGGTATAAAAAATAGAGAATTTTATCAAAACACATTCTTTGAATTGTTTTCAGTAGACAATAGTGTTATATTTGTAAAATTGAGAACTACGTGAGAAAAAACTGACCAGTAAATGAAATATTAAATTTTTTCCCTCCAAACAGAATGACTTACTCTTTTACTTTATTTTACAAATGAACTATAAACTTTTATCAATAATTTGTATAGATAAAGCTATTTTTCATTTACTAAATTTACATGTTTGCAGAACTCGGACTCGAACAGATCGCGCACTCAAGTGAGGGATAATCGGGACGTACAATTTTTCTGGGATGGGCGTTTTCCGTGCTCTGCATCAAGCTCAAGTTTATTTGTGTATTACATCTTGATTGCTAAATACCCTGAGACAAATTGAAACAGAAACATAAAATTGTGACGCTACCGAGGACGTGCGTTCTCACGGACCGCCTCACAGTGGGGCAAAACTTACTTTTTTCTTTCTAAATAACGTACAGCCCAAAAATATTGACCGATTTGGACGAACTAAATTTGGAGAAACAAAGTCATCAAATTTCAAAGAAATTTGTCGAGCCTGATTTTTCATTTACTTTTTCAATTTTTCTTATAAAGAAACAAATATGACGAACAAATGACAATTTTTTCTATCTGACGTTCCCGGTGCTCGTCAATAATAGGAAACTTATTCTAATCGCCTACGTTTCATAGGGTTATACTACTTAAAGATATTCCATCATGATACAATAAACAAAACAAAATTTTATTAACAAATTATTTCTTCAAAGTGCGCTTTCAATAATTTTACGTTTTTTTTAACAGTTTTTTCCAAGAAATTTGGGATGTAAACAATATTATAATGAAGAGAATTTCTCCCAAGGTTATTCCTGTTAATAATATAAACAAATTTAATAACAAATGCATTATTCAGGCATTTGTCGACAGAAAAATTTCTTTTTTTTTCAATGTCAATTTTTTTAATTAGGAACTTGATGATAATTTCAGCAAAATTCGTAATTTATTGATACATTTTAGGATTTTTAACAAATATACAAAAAAAAAAATGCATTATTCGAACATCTGTCGACGGAAAAAGTAGTTTTTTTTTCAATGTCAGTCCTTTTAATTGGAAAGTCGATGATAATTCCATCAACACGCATACTTGGTTGAAAAATTGTTTGTCTTTTTTAAACAAATTTAATAAACAAATGCATTATTCGGGCATTTGTCAACGGAATTTTTTTTTTTTTCTCGATGTGGGTCCTTTTAATTGGGAACTTGATAATAATTTCAGCAACAATAATAATTTGTTGATCAATGTAATGTATTTTTAAAAACAAGTTAGTTGAAATATGCAGAGTCAAAAGTAGGAGAAAAAAGTCATTCTACTCGATTCTGAAGCTGTAGCCTTATTAAAAGAATGAAAGTAATAAGAAACTAAAACTAAAAGGACTCAGATTGAAAAAACAAACTTTTTTCCTCGACAAATGCCCGAATAATGCATTTATTGATTAAAATTTTTAACAATAAACATAAAATTGATAAACTAATTATGAATGTTGCTAAAATTATCATGAGGTTCTCAATTAAAAGGACTGGCATTGAAAAAAAAAATAAATAAAATTCCGCCGACAAACACCCGAATAATACATTTGTTTATTATATTTGTTTAAAAGATCATAAAATTTATCAACAAATTATGAATTTTGCTGAAATTAGCATGAGACCCTAATTTTTTAAAAACTAACATCGAAAAAAAAACTAATTTTTCTGTCGACAAATGCAAAACAACTTGAAAAAATGTAAAAGTATAGAAAACACACTTTGAACAAATAATTTGTTAATTAAATTGTGTTTTGTTTACTGTATCATGATGGAATATCCTCATCTAATGTAAATTTATGAAACGTAGGCGATTACAACAATTTTCCTATTATTGACGAGCACCCGGAACGTCAGATAGAAAAAATTGTCATTTGTTCGTCATATTTGTTTATTTATCACAAAATTGAAAAAGTAAATAAAAAATCAAGCTCGACAAAGTTCTTTGGAATTTTCTGAGCTTTTTTTTTAAATTTTGTTCGTCCCAATCGGGCAATATCTGTGGGCCGTGCATTATTTTGAACGAAAAAATTAATTTTCATCCCACTGTCTGCCTATGAGCTTTCAATTGATATTACTCACCACCAATTACGCGAAAAAAACAACTAAAACGAAAGCTACGAATAACCGCAGCCTCAAGGAAAGACAGGGGGTGAGAGACCCAAATATCAGAAGCCTGGTGCGGTCTATGAGACCGCACGTCCACACTGAAAGGTTCAATTTCAGGCCATTGACACTTTTTTTTAAACGATGCAACTATTTTGCTAACTATTTTGAAAAAATGACACTAATGCTACTTTTTTCTCAAATTGCTTGCCGATGTAACTATTTTCTCTTCGCTGATCCTATAAAACAAATAGGTGGAACGAAGTTAGATTAACGATTTTTGGGTATACAGCATGTTTTCATCCCTTAAACATCCAAGTACGGAAATCATCATTTCTTCGTAACTGAAATCACTCGAGATTTTTTATTCAACTGCTACGGTATGAAATTAATTTTAAGTAGGAAATGACTTTAAAATAAGTACGAAATACGTTTACTTGCTAGGATATATCTCTGAATTTACTTCAAGGGTTGTTTTATTATCCCTTGAACATTGGATCCTGAAGAAAGATCAATCCTGAACACCTGAACAAACTTGCACCAACTTTGGATTTCTCTCGTTTGGTACAAGTTAGAACAGGTTGGTGCAAGTTTTGTTCAGGTGTTCAGGATTGATCTTTCTTCAGGATTCAATGTTCATGGGATAATAAAACAACCCTTGAAGTAAACTCAGAGATATGTCCTGGTAAGTAAGCGTATTTCGTACTTATTTCGTAGACATTTCCTACCCTGATATTTTAATCAGATCATCTCTTGTGTTTTTGTTCATTGAGGAATTCCATTTTCCTGGTTTAAATGTTTAAGGAATGATAAAACGTCTCCTAAAATTAGTTCAAAGACACATTCTTGCTATGCACGCTTCCTCTACTTATATTTAAAATTACTTTCATACCGTAGGAGTTGAATAAAAAATTCCTAGTGATTTTAGTTACTAAAAAATGATGATTTCCATACTTGGATGTTTAAGGGATGAAAACACCCCAAAAACATGCTGTATACCCAAAAATCGTTAGTCTTTCTAGTTCGTGGGTATGAACCTTTTGTTTCGGTAAGTATGATCGTCAAAATGTGAAACTTTTTGCCAAATCGATCAAAGAGGGTTTGAGAAAAAAAACATTTCACTAAAATAAACATTTTTCTAATAAAATGCATGTAAAAATTGAAACTTTGACAAGTGATCGTCTAATAATTGTCAATTTTTCTTACTTTTTTTCGAATTTTTAGTCTGCAGGTTCGAAAATAAAAAATATATATTTAGAATTGTTTACAAAAGGCTATTTAGTGTACATTTGATGCGGAGTCCTTTGCAAGGTTTCAAGATAACAAAAAATTTACTGAAGATTTCTGTGAATATTTAAAGTGATTATTTAAAGTAATTATTTATTTTAAAAATTAATTTTAAGACAATATTTAAAAAGATTTTAAAACTTTGAAATATTTCCGAACATTTATAAAATATTTTTAATTTTTCCCAAGCGTCAAAATGTCTTGAATATATTTTAAAATACTCAGAGTTTTGTCCTACAATTTTTTCAAATCCTGTAAAATAAACAAAAAAATTCCTATAAATTTTCTAGATACTTTTTCAACATATCTGAAATCTTTAAAAATCTTTTTTTAATTTTCTCGCGAAACCTAGCAAAATTATATTTATATGGCCTTAAAGCAAATAAACAAAAATCTCTAGGAATAAAACTGTTATTCGAAATTTTTAAAATTATTTTTTCCTCCAAGTTCATTTTTTGTTGTTGAAAATTTAATTACTTGGTTAAAAGTTAAACTACTGTATTAAAAAGTCACTTGTTTGGTCGAAAACTCATTATTTTAGTTCAAAATTCACTTCTTTGGTTGAAAATGTGACCATTTTGTTGCAAATTTGTATTCTTTGCAAGGAAATTAATCTTCTTGGTTGAAAATTCATCTTGTTGGCTGAGGATTACATTTTTTGTTGAGAATTCATATTTTTTGGTTGAAAATACAACTACTTGGTTAAAAGTTGAACTACTTTGTTGAAAAGTATTTTCTTTTTGTTCAGTATTAATCATTTTAGTTGAAAATTCATATTTTATGGTTAAAAATTAAACATTTTTGTAGAAAATGCGTCTCTTTTGAAAAATATTTCCTGTTTCTTGTTGAGAAATACAACTGATTGAAAATTAATCTTTTTTGTTAAATTTTCTCAAGATTCTTATAAAAAATGAATACTTATTCGAATTGTTTATTTTGTATACAAAATTATTTTTCCCCTCAAACCGAGAACTTACACGCGCGCGATTGATGATGCTAATTCTATTTTTTTAAATATTGTAATGATATGCCTCGAAAATCTCGCAATAAATCTAAAATTGTTAAAAGATTCTAAATCTTGTTCAAATTATAATTAACTTTAGTTGAAAACCCAATTTCCCAGGTAAAACGCCTAACCTAACCTAAAATTGTTTAAAAAAAGATGAATCTACTTTTAAATCTAATGGTTTGGGTTTGAAAATACGAATTTTAGCTCAAACACGTCAACATAATCTAAAATTGTTGAAATTGTAAATTTTCTTCGAAATCGAGTGATTTTTGTTTAAAATAACCGATTTCCGGTGAAAACGTTAACATAACCTGAAACTATTCAAAAATTCAAAATCGTGTTCGAAGCATGTCATATTTTTTGTTGTAAAATGCCAATTTTTGGTTCAAAACGCTCAAGTAACCTAAAATTGTAAAAAAAAAAACTTTTCAGATCTAATTTTATTTTAAAAATTTCAGTTCTCGTTAAAATGCGCCAACAAATCCAAAAAACGTAAATTTTTGAGAAATTTGTGATCTAATAATTTCGTAGTAAAAATACCCATTTCGAGTGTAAAACGCTAACATAACCTAAATTGGTGTAAAATCATCTCTATGATTTCTGTTTAAAATGTTAGTTTTTCGGTGAAAAGAAACTAAATCAACCTACAGTGTTTAGTATGTTTAAGTCTTCTTCGAAACCTGATGATTTTATATTAAAATTCTTTTTTTTTTAATACTAATTTTCAGCGAAAAGCTCTAACATAAAATGTGTAATATTTTTAAATAATTTATTATATAATTTGAAAGTTTTAATGTAACTGCAAAGCACTCAATTCGCATGCTGTTTTCTATAAATTTTTTTTTATTAAAAGCGACTATTTGTACATTTAATTTTCAAATTTAAGATGTAAAACAACGTCAAGTCATGAAAAGCCAGTTGGGTTTCCAACAACAGTGATTGAGAGATTTTCGAGACTTATCGTTACATCACTTTTTTAGATAGGAATCTAATGTAATAAAAATTCATTTTTTAATAGCCTTTAGATTTAGAGATGCCTTAAAGTTTTTCAGGTTTTTTGTATCAACTTCGTAAAATGTTCATTGTATTAGATTTAATTGAAATTAAAACAAAAACATTGAAATTTGCCAATAAAGAAGATAAAGTAAAAAATGAGATTTTGCTATAGAAGAGAAAAGTTTCCGATCCCAAATAAAATGTTCAGGCCAGACATTGAATAATAAATTGGCTCTCAAATTGAATGTGGATCGAATGTCTTTTTTTGTACAGGTGGGACGAGCAAAGCACATCAACCCGGGAGTTGGTAAAACGTCTTGTTCATGACGGCCAACTGGAAATAGTCGCCGGAGGTTGGGTGATGCCCGACGAGTCCGTTTCGCACTGGATGGCCCAGTTAACCCAGTTAACAGAAGGTCACCAGTGGCTAAAAGCAAATCTGGATTTTGTGCCAAACAGTGGCTGGGCAATTGACCCTTTCGGACTTTCCCCGACGATGCCTTTTCTCCTGAAAGGCGCAGGAATGGAGAACCTGGTCATTCAGAGGGTTCACTACTCGGTCAAGAAAAGACTCGCAAAGGAAAAGCTTTTGGAGTTTCGCTGGAGGCAACTCTGGGACAATGACGGATCTACGGAACTTTTCACACACATGATGCCTTTTTACAGCTACGACGTTCCCCACACGTGTGGTCCCGACCCCAAAGTTTGCTGCCAGTTTGACTTTTTCCGTCTGCCCAATTTCGCACTCACTTGCCCCTGGAAAGTCAATCCAAAGCCAATCACCAAGGCCAATATTGTTGAGCGAGCGAATCTTTTGCTGGATCAGTATCGGAAGAAGGCCCAGCTTTTCAAGACCAATACTGTTCTTGTTCCACTGGGAGATGATTTTCGATATTCACAGGTGAGTTCGCAATCGCTGAAAGCTTGAAAAGATTTTCAAACTAATCATCACTGTCTTTAAAAGTGCAATTTTTTTTTTTCAGTCATTGGAGTGGGAAGCGCAATACGACAATTATCAAAAACTCTTTGACTACATGAACGAAAATCATCAACTGAATGTCGAAATTCAGTTTGGAACGCTTGCAGATTATTTTGATGCTGTGAGAGAATCCAAATCTGTAGAAGAGTTTCCAAGTTTGTCCGGAGACTTCTTTACATATGCGGATAGAGATGATCATTACTGGAGTGGATATTATACATCAAGGTGGATATAATTTACAAGTTAAAATTTGAAGCGGGGAATTCTAAACGATGCCAAGTCCAATCAATCCGATGTTACAGGAGAAACAAAAAACTCTTATAGAGAAAGAATTTATAACCAATTATAGTATACAACCGATAGTATATTGTATGACGAGGGCAGCAAACTTGTACACCGAGAGAACATCCTTGCTTTTTTCGTATGATCTCGTCTCACGTTACGTTAGCATGGACTATATCATACTATGACAGTATACATTCTTACTATTTTAGTAAGGATCCACACTAAAATAGTAAGAACGTATACTATCATAGTATGATATAGTTCATGCTAACGTTGCGTGAGACGAGATCATACGAAAAAAGTAAGGATTTTCTCTCGGTGCAGTAATATCAATTAATGCAATAACTTCACCCTTGGATGCAGTGATCGCAAAAGGTCTGCTTTGATCTGCACATGTTTTATCTGAGCGGCGTTTATTGGCTCCAGTTTGCGTCCTTACTTGAAAATTCAAATACAGGCGCGCACTATTGCCAATGACCGTCACTGGTCGGGTGTTGATAGCATAGGTTGATCAAGTTTTGGCACGTTTGGCATGTTTGGCAGCTAAAAGATTCCTTTATTTCAGCATAAATGTATTTTATGCCTTTGTATGTCGAAGACAAAGAATCCATTAACAGCGCAAATTAAAATAAAATAAGATTCTTTTTTGCAAAAACGGCTTTGCGAGACTCCTAAATATATTTTTTTAAATGCTATAAAAAATCTGGACGATGCATTTCAATGAAAACAAAATAATGAATGTATTTGAAAAATAAAATAATTCATTGGCGATGTCAATTACAATGAAACAAGCAATTTTTGCAAAAATGGGCTTGAGAGACCCGTAAATATTTTTCTGAAATTTTACAAAAATTCTCGTGAAACCTGAATATGTTGTGCGATTATTTTGGTCTATTTTTATCCTTCAAATCAATATTTCATTAAAAGATTTTGATATCTGCACGGAGAAACTATAGCTTATAAAATTTGTTATCAAAATATTTATTTCTACAAGAGTTCGATGGGAAGCTAGGATAGAGTGAAGGAAATATTACGGATTGCCAGAGAGATACAAATAAATACTTTTACCATATCAATTAAAAATTTACTCTCAAATTATTCATTGCAATTCATAGATTAACTAGTGTTTCTATGCGTTGACCAGGTGAGAATATTAATTAAAAAGATACTCGTTATGTTGGTCTACTGGTCCAATTTTATTTTTTAAAACGTTCAACGTACGTGTCGCTCTTCGACGAAGGGCCTCTTCAGCCGTACAACAATATATTGTGTACTAATGGAACAACACATTGTAATCGTTTTTGGGAAAACAGTCGTTGTTTAATTTAATGTTTCTTGACTGCGCTTCACAATTAATTGCAATAAATATGCTTCGAAATAATTGCAATTGCTGCGCTCCAAAAAATGCTTGCAATGACTTACTCCATTAATACACGATATGGTTACATATGGTTATGCGACTAAAGAGGCCTTTCGTCAAAAAGGGAAACGTTCAAAGTTTTAACAAATAAAATCAGACCAGTAAAAAGATCTTTTTAATTTAATAAATAATAAAACCGTAATTGCATTTATCCAAAATAGAACCATAATAGTAAGGAAAAGTTGCTTTTGGAGAAGATAAATCAAAGCCAACAAAAATTTCTGAAATCGGTTAATATTTGACCCTTTAGCTCGAGGTCAAAGTTTGAATTTTTGTACAGTTTTGTATGAGCCGAAAAATCATGGCGAATTTTTAAGTAGAAATTTCGTTGAAATACTTTCGTTAAAATACTTTGCGGTCCCTAAATTTTGTAACAGAAGTCGAATACGTAGCAAAATACAATTGCGCAAAGCACTTTGCAATTCCAGAAAAAGCCGCAAGTGCTTTTTATTATAGAAATTATTTAAATAATCAATTTTTTATTGCGAGATCAGAAAGAACACTTGCGTATCATGCAAAAGGGGTAATTTGAAGAATGAAAATGTGTTCCTATGCTAAAATTAGTCATGCAAGCGGTTTCTCTTGCATAGTTCCGTTCTATCCCATTCGAATTCTTGATAAGAATAAGCGTACAATTTTTCCATGTCCAAGTTTTCCAAGTCATCATAGGGAAGACTGACAGAAGAATATTTAGCAGAAGAATAGGATCTCCCAGAATAATTTTATTCTGCAAGGAGAAACATAGGATTACGTTTTTTCAAAGTATATATAGGTTATTTAAAAGTAACAAAAAAGAAAAATGAACATCAAACAAAATTCATTTCTTTTCTCATCATGTAATCAGTCTCATCACGCCCAGATCAGATGTTAATTATCCTTTTATGACAAAAAATTGTTTTTAATTGTAGCCTGCCAACACTATCTCTTCTGGAAATTTGACGTCTGACGACTATATTATTCTTTTCTTTTCAAATTTTTTGTTTATGATTTGGAAAAAAGGGAAATAATTTCAATCTAGACCCTATAATTTAAATCAAAATAAACGATGGCTCCGTCTGTAGGCCCGCTCTCGAAGGTCGCGTCGGTTCACACTACGAGTGAGCCTGACCATAATCTGATGACATCACTGACCGTACGGTGAATCGGCGGTCTAGCCCGACGTGGTCAGTTACCTTTATATGTCTGGCTACTGGCGGCCGTTACTGCTGACTTCTCGCGGCACCACAGGGGCGAGTCAGTGATCCCTGGCCTTTATGGTCAGCCACTGCTGCTTCTTCTGCGTCCGCGCATATAGTACCTCAATAAGCAAGAAAACCCTGAAAATAAGCCATTTTCAGCCTTTTCACGCCCCCCCTCTCAAGGTGGATGGAGGGGGTGGTTTTATCAATAATAGATGTGAAGGGTATGTAAATACAAAATATGTAAGCTTGATCACCAGACTTGACTAAGGTATCCTGGGGTTTTTGGGATCGCTGATTCCGAATCGAAGGTCCGTTGACTCCTATCACGTCAGAGTTAAGGTCATTTGAAGGGGAAATCGTAAGAAAGTCGAAAAAAAAATCCTAAAAAATACATATATAAGGTTTTGGGAACGCTGAATCGTTTGGGGTTTATTTAACAGCTTAATGTCCTTAAACAGCTTGAATGATCTTTACTTGACATTGAGCTGTTAAATAAACCAGAAAGGATGCAGCGTTCCCCAAACCGTATATATGTATTTTTCATGATTTTTTCATCACCTTTCTTACGACTTGCCCTTCAAATGACCTTGACTCTGACATGATAGGAGTCTACTGACCTTGGATTCGGAATCAGCGATACCAAAAACCCCAAGATACCCGAGTCAAGGCTGATGATCAAGCTTACATATTTTGTATTTACATACCCTGCACATAAATTATAATTAAAACCAGCCCCTCCACCTTCCTTAAGGGGATTGAAAAGGCTAAAAATGGTAAATGAGAGTGAAGGTAGTTCATAGAGAATTTATAGTGTACTTTATTAGGCAAATACAAGTTTGACAGCTGTATACAAGCTGAGAAGTTATCATTTTTTAAAGGAGTGGTGGGGGTGAATAGGGGGAGGGGTCAATTTATGGTGGAACTGACTTCTTATTGTTAGTAGATACTATAGGAATTTTTCGGATTTTTGCCCCAAAAATAATTTGGGTAAAAAACCGGCCCATTGTGGGGTTAGAAGGCAAAAAATTGATAGGTGGGTCCTGGGGTTAATTTCAAGAAAAGAGATTTTTCGTCACTTGGCAAGAGAATAATTTTTCGGTCATATTCTACTGCATATGAGAAGCATATAGAAGAATCGAAATAATATTGATCTTTAAATTTGGCATCTGTGAAAGTAATTTTATTTCCATTCTCAAATTTTTGTCCACCAACAGTCAAATGTTTTAAAATAAAAATGAGAGTCGATAGATTGTTTTCTTTCACATAATTAAATATTTTCAAATCATTAATATCTATTTTAAGACAGTAGTTTTCGTCTGTCCAATTATAGAATATCATTAATAAGTACCTTTAGCTAATATGGTAAAATTCCGATTCTAATGTTGTGTCTACAAAAATGGTATCATTAATTTTTTTTATTGAAAAGTGAAAGATTTCTGGCAAACACCCATAAACAAACTAAAAGCATCCATGAAAAGCAATATTCACGAGTATGTGTGTTCTCGCGACTACAACTTTTAAAGAAAAGGATTAATGATGTGGAGGACGTTGGATTCCATGTGGTATAATAATATAATTCCGTGCCGAAATTGGGCGGCCTACTGGGCATTCGTTTTTTTCTGTTGTTTTCATGGACGAACTTGTACCGGATGCCATGTTTACTTTCATCCGATTATGACTTGTATCATATATTGCACGAAGACAACCAGTACCAGTAACATCGAATACTGCAATAACGTCACCATTGGGTTTTGACAGCACAGTTTGTTCAGCGATCGGCATGTACACAAAGGGAGCACGTGCACTTCTTGTGGGAGCTGCTATTTTCGTAGTAAGTGGTTTAATTGTAGGAAAAACATATCTTTGAACATTGTACAGCAGATGAGTATTTTTGCGAGGGATAAGGGTTGCGCCAGTAGGTATGACAAGAGGAAAAGGTCCGCGATGAGAAGGTCCGTGATGAGAAGGTTCGCGATGAGAAGGTCCGCTATAAGAAGGTCTAGCAGGAATGATAGAATTGTCATTAAGTGAACATTCGTACTGCGAACTTAATTCTGTAAGAAAAAAATGACAACATTGTTATAAAAGCACTGAAAACAGTTGGCATCTATTATCACTATTACATTACAATGCAGGTGACAACTATCAATTCATCTTCTCTTCTCATTCTAAAAGATCTCTTAGTTTGTCTTATATAGGTGGCATTTCAAACCCTACATACATTTTATCTTGTGCACTTCATTTTTTACAGTTTGTCACATTTGTTCTTTGGCAATGTTACGATATCATTAATTTTGAAGGTAACACTAAAAATTTGTGCAATTTCAATTTTTACATTCTCATTCATGATAGTAATGTAATCGTTCAAATTTTCTACCTCTAGTTTTTAACGAATCTTTATGTTTCGGCACTCACAGAATCCGAAAATCATACAATTTTGTCGGGATCTGTCTACCTGTATCTATGTATGTTTGTATATATGTCTGTCTGGTTACCTGAATGTTCTAGGCACGCCAAATTTTGGAAGCATCAAAAAATATTATTAACTTTAATGCGAAATCTAGAAGGGTTTTTATATTCGTTTAGTGCAAAAAATTGTTGAAAATTCCGATCACTGAACTTTTTTTTGTAGAATCGTTTTCTCGAATGATGTACAACGTGAAATTATCGTGGCAGTGCTTTTGAAAAAACCAACAAATTTCAATACACAGATTGATATATCTTGCGACGATGTTACCTCTGGATGTTTTTTAGAGCTACCATCTCCATATATATATGAGGATACTTTACAGCAAATTTCGTCTTAAATTTGTATCCCTTTTCGTTTTTAGCTTCAACCTTCGCGCTCTCGTATTAGTTATTGGTGTCAAGTGTGGTGTAATTACTTTTAAAAAGTTATTATTATTATTATTGAATACATATAAATTTTTATATCTGCTCTCGATGGTGCACTTACCACTGGAACACTTTCTCGCCAAGCTCTTCGCGCACGCCTTCGATCACAGTATAATGCATATACAGAAGCTTACTTGCAAATATTACAAAACTGTCGCAACTTTTACTTTTGAAGAGATTGATAAATATGTTTTGATTTTAGATTAAAATGAAAATTATTTTACTTGAGGCTCTATCGGCCTTAAGAAACAGTGCAAATACTACTAAAAATCACTGCTTAATTTGAAACGTGATTATTTGTTCAATAAAGAAGCGAGAAACTTTCTGAGGAAACCGACGGAAAGCCCATTGATTCCCCTTGGAATGTCCCACAATAGAGATATGTTTGGCCTTTCGAAGAGAATATGCCATATAAGGGAGCTTCCATAAAGGATGTCACAGTTTTTTGGCGAATTTTCGACCCCCTCCCCCCCCCCATCGTCACATTTCGTCAATTTTGTCAATGGAGTGCAATGTTATCTGTCATAAAGTGTCAAAATTCGGCTCCCCCCCCTTGAAACTGCGACATCCTTTATGGAAGGTCCCTAAGAAGTTTAAAAAAATGCAACAATTTCTGGAATTTTGTACCTCGAATTCAACTTATGGCATGATCTAGGAAAGTTGTAGAAAAAAATCTAAAATCTACCCTACACAGTCTTTGAATTATAATCTTTAATTTAAGCTGACAAGACTTAGAAAATCTTCACGCATTCCTGAGATATGCTTAAAAATGTCCAAGCGTATGTATCTGTGCCGCGATGATCGTCGTCTGAAACTCGCTGCAGACACGCTTGGAAATTTGTTATCATATCTTCGGAACCCGTGAATATTTTTGAAAATTTTTTGGCCCCAATTGAAAATAAGGTTTAAATGATAATACCCTGCCAATTTCAGGTTTTTGCATTTTCCCAAATCACAGCACGAATTGAAGTTAAGGAACAAAATCTGCGAAATTCTTGGCGATCACTGCTCTCGCGGCCGACAGCGGTAATCGCAGAGTGAAACTTGACATTTGCGTCTTGGATATTTTTAGTCGTATCTGGAGAACCCGTAAATGTTTTTCAAGTTTTATTGGTTTATATGAAAGATAGAACTTCAAAGACTGTATAGTATAAATTTTGGACTTTTTTCCACAACTTTCCTAGGTCACGCTACAAGTTGAAGTCGAGTTACAAAATTCAAGAAATTCTTGCATTTTTTAAAAACTATTCACGTAGTATATTCTCTTCAGTAGGTCAAAAATACCTCTATTAGGGCGCATTTTACGCGCAATTTAATAAACTTTCCAAGGTTTGTTTAAAAAATTTATCTATCGTTTTTTGAACGAGTAATCACGATTCAAACTCAGCAGTGAATTTTAATATTATTCACGCTGGTTAAAGGGGATTTTGTGGGTCTATAAAAGTAAAACATTTCTGTTCATTTTTTTGTACCTCGCTTTGTTTGGCTGGTAATTTAAATTTCCTATTCTTCAATAGCTTTTTCAATGTTTAAAAGAAAAACCGCAAGTTTGATCAGAAAAAGGTTAGAAACGATTTTTTAGGTCTTTTTAAAAGCAACAATTTGTTTTGGGAATATTGAAAGAACTTCGGGATGTAAAATGTTTTTAATTTAAAGTTTGGGAAATAACAAATTTGAATTTATAAAGAGAAATATTATTTTTTCGACTTCGTCCAGACTATTTATTCAGAATTGTACACTAACGTTTCGGAATCGGACCGATTGCCTCATCAGATTATCTATTATAGAATATTGATAATCAGAAACATATTTTATGAGGCAATAAAACGTAATAATAACAATTAATAGAATAGTAAATTATATTACCTTTTAGATTTCGCAGAATTTAACAGTAGTTTATAAGCATGTTTTTTTAAACAATTATAAATATGGAGTAGAAAGTATCGAAAAAGTTAAGATGTATTAAATAAAACGTTCTTAATATCGTTTTGAGTGCTTATTTCTTCAAAAAGTGAACCTGCAATGCATAAAATATTATTTGAAATGACACTGAATTACGTGTTTATGAGAGTTTCTGAATAAATAGTCTGGAAGAAGTTGAAAAAATAAGGTATTTCCGTATAAATTCCAATTCTTTTGTGAAGTTTTTTTCGTTTGTCGTAAAGTATGGCCAAAAAGTGGAATTTATGGTTTTCTTAATAGCGTCAACACGATTAAAATAAAAGTTATACATAATATTAGACAATGATTTGAGCTGAGTTCATAGATCCTTTTTAGATGAACAGTTTTTATTGTCACCATTTTTTTTCAACTCACATGGTTTTTCTAAAAAATGGAATATATTAGTTTGAATATCAATCTTTTTCCTAACATTTTTGTTGTATCCCGGATAGTTTGACAGGCAAATTAAATACTTCATCTTTTTAAAAGCACTTTCAATGGATAAAACCAAAACTTTTGATAAAAAAATTTCTGATGTCCGAACTCGTCCTTTCGTTTCAAGCTTTAAAAAAGAGTGCCAAAGCTCAATACAATCTGTTCAGTCTTTCGAAAGTTATCATGCCTGAAGGCAACATGCAGACTACAGACAGACACCTTCGTAAAAATCGTTTTTTCTGACTCAGGGGGTTTCAAAACGCGGAGATTTTATGAAAACCGACGAAGTAAAATTTTACCTAATTCTCATTAGAATGAAAATGTAAAGACTGTCATGAAAACAAAAAACAAAATAATGTTGAAAACAAAATTTCAACTGGTATTTCTTTATGCAGAATATTTTGTTGGTATCGTAAAATAATATCCATACTGTCTTTAATTTTTCCGCTCTATAGTTCATACGTTTTTCAATTAATTTTACCGGGTAGTGATGCAGGAGGAGATCTGGACCTTAAGCGAGAATGAGACCTTTCAGAAGAATAAGATGGTTCTGAACGAGAAATACCAGGAATAGGCTCGCCATTAGGCAAACATTCGAACTGCGAACTTAATTCTGAAAGAAGCACAATAAATGGATGAATTTTAGTACCTGAAATATCAATTAGAACGAATTAATAGAGGTACTCATGGCAAAATTTCCGCTTCAACTTGAACTGAATGTAATATCAGTGTTTCTGAAATTCGTACAATTTCAGTTTCAATAGGGACACGTTTCAGATTTAATTTTTTAAATGAAAACATATATTTTGGATTCCTTCTGCATAAATGCAGATTAAGTTCTTATCCCTGCTTAAAATGACGGATGGGATCCGATAAAGACGGATAGGATTCGGAATTTCTTCGCATCTGCAGATTTTTTTATACGGTATTTGTGTCTGGTTTTAAATCTGGTTCTATGCAGAACTTGGTCGGCGTATACAACATTTTCTATCTGGGTTTTTATCTGATTTTATAGGAAATACTTTCGGTGTCCAGTAAAAAGCCCTATACGGTTTTCATCGGATTCTATCCGGATACTTATATGGTTTTTGTGTCCGACTTTTAATACGGTTTAATACGGAACTTAGTTGGTGTATACATTTTTTTCTATCTGGTTTTTTATCCGGTTCTATGCGAAATATTTTCGGTGTCCAGTAAAACCCTATGCGGTTTTCATCTGATTCTATCCGGATACTTATACGGTATTTGTGTCTGGTTTTAAATCTAGCTCTATGCGGAACTTGGTCGGTGTATTGAATTTCTTCTACACGTTTTTTTATTTGGTCGTACACGAAATATTTTCGGTATCCAGCCCTATTTTTATTTGGCCCATTTAGTTCTTTACCCAGCTCTATGCGGAATAATTCCGCTGTACATATTGTCCTATGCGGTATTTTGTCGGGCTCTATACGGATTCTTATACAGTGTAATAAATTGGGATTATCTGGTTTTTATCCGCAAACTCTAGCTAATTACGCTAATGTATCATTTGGATTTTGTCGACAAAACCTCAGCCAAGCTTTTTCGCTGAAAAGCCCGGGCTAACGGAGGAATATTTTTTCTTTTTACACAATTTATATGAATAGGTGGTTTTAAAAATGCGTAATAATAATATTTAAATTAAACTAACTTAAATTTTAATAGTTAAATGTTTAATTTAACTATTCATTTAATTTGTGATTTCCGTTCAAACTGTAAATCTCCAAAATTTAAAGGATTTATTACTTTCAGATGTATTATAAGTAAAAAATATTTAAATTTTAGTACAATTTTTCAGCATTAAAAAATAATCTAATGATTATAGTTATACTAATCTTATTTAGTAAAAATTTGGAAGTAAAAACAAAAGCAGCGATTACAAATAGTTTATTGGAACATTCAAGTTGAAAAAATTGTTCCATATGAAAAATACTTGAACCTGAAATTAATATTCTAACTTTACAGTTCAACTTCAACATCAAATCAAAGGCTAGCTGAAATTAGAAGTCTCAAAAATGAAAAATTTAAATAATAAAGATTTTATAAAATTTGGCTAAAAGCTAGTAATTATTTATACATTTTTATCAAATATAAGAATTCACATTATATAATATAATAAATAGTATAATAGTATAATAAATTACAAACATAGTTAAGTGAAGTAAACGGTGTTTTTTTATTAAATATTTTTTTTATTTTATTTCTGGAACAATATTTCAAGGATTGCAGTATACAGCATTAGAGAGGCAAAAAAATCAAAAAATTTTAAGAGAGCGAAATAACATTTTGTAAAATCGAAATCATCATTTAAAGTTAAAAACAAAAGTTTACTCGCGAGCTGAAATATTTCTGAATTGAGGCCAAAAAAGTATAATTAAAAAAGTTTCCAGTACCGAGGAATAAAATGTGGAAGTTTACAATCTCAAAGTGACAGGAACAACAAAGTGAAACAGGCTCGGTTCATGATCACGACAAAAAGTGCAATTTTCAGTTTAAACAAAAAATAAAAATCTGCTCCCGAGATATTGAGATGCAAAATTGGGAGAAAATGAGTTTTGTCTAGAAAAAGATAACAAATTCCGAGTAAATCATTCAAGAAGTTGGCAGTTCTAATTTTATGGGGTTTGCAAATCGTTTTTAGATAGCGACTAAAAATCTATTTTTCAATTTTTAAAAATAATAAAAACTTGCTCCCGAAATATGGGGAGGCTGAATAAGAATAA
>JAABKJ010003974.1:0-25051 GCA_011634705.1 Andricus grossulariae
AGGCCATGTGACGAGTGGGTCACGTGACCGGCTTCCTACCTTACCGACACTTTTTTTATTTGTCAACTTATTTTCACACGAACGGCCACATCGAGTTGAAAATTTTGGGATAATAAATAAGAAGCACTAAGAAACGCGGCTCTGGGCCTAACTGTTTATAATTATGAAAAAAGTTTTTTTTTGTGAATAATTTTTTTTTGCCGGTAAGGTAGGAAGCCGGTCACGTGACCCACTCGTCACATGGCCTTAAAAGCCGTCAAATGCAACTGAAATGGATGAATTTTCAACAAATCTAGTAATTTCTCAAATGAAAAAGATCAGTTTTGAACAACAAATAAATTAAAGACCAATTTTCAAATAGAGAGAAGAAACTTCAACCGATAAAATTTTAATCAAAAAAAAGTTGAATTAAAAAAAAAAGAAGACAATTTTTCTTCAAAACAGTTAGTTTAAAACTTTTTAAATATGGTTGATTTTAGTTTTCGCTATAAAAACGTTCTTTCAGTAAACAATAATGTTATGTTTCATGTTTGTGAAATTCAGAACTATGTAAGAAAAACTGACCGCACTCAAAATATTAAATTTTTTCTTTTCAAACTAAATATCTGACACTTTGACTTTCTTTTACAAATAAACTATAAAATTTATCAATAATTTTTATAAAAAAAGCTATTTTTCATATATCAAATTTGAATTTTCGCAGAACTCGGACCAGAACAGATCGCGCACTCTGTGAGTGGTAAACGGTAGCGCTAGCTACTTTAGTCAAAATTCCGCGAAAATTCAAATTAAATAAAAGAAAAATTGCTTTTTTTACGCATGCTCATAATAAAATTGTTTAGTTTATTCATAAAACGAAGAAAAAGTATCATTCATTCAGTTTGAGCAAAAAAATTAGTATTTCAACTAGTGGTCATTTTTATTACAACTTAGAGGAAAGTCCAGCAGAAATTCCATCTGTTCTGGACCAAATGCATGGGACAAAACTTTATTTTTGTAATATCTTCATAATGAATATTAATTATTATCATTGTATTATTTTATTAAATAGTTTTCAGAATATAGATTAGTTTTTACGAAGATATTAGCCAAATAGGGCAAAAATAGACCGAATCCCATGCATTTGGTCCACTGTTTTCCCCTCAGCACTTAACGAAGTGAAGTTAGCTACTGGTTGAAGTGAAAATATCTATGGTGGATTTTTCAACAATAAATATGAATTTTCAACGAAGAAGATTAATTTTCTCCCAAAAAGGAAGAATTTTTGAAAAAATCCATAAATTTATATCCAAATAGTTAAATCTTTAACTAAAAAAGATCAATTTCCAACAAACAAAAAACCAAGAATTTTCCAAAAAATAGTTAAATTTTCAACCAAAAGGATGAATTTTCAACCGAGAAGATTATAGGTGAAATAGGTGAATCTTCAATTGAAAAAATTCATTTTTGCAAAAAAAAACAATTTTCATTAAAATAGTTCAATTTTCAAACAAAAAATTAATTTCTACAAAATAATGGGATTTTTAACCAAAAAGATGAATTTTTAATCTAGAGAAACAAGATTAATTTACTATAAAAAGACGAACTTTCCATCAAAATAAATGAATCTTCAACTAAAAAAAATGCAACCAAAGAAATGAATTTTCAAATAAAAATATGAAATTTCAACGAAGAAGATTAATTTTGTATCAAGAGGACGAATTTTCAATAAATTACTTGAATTTGTAACCATTTAGTTAAATTTGCAACGAAATAATTCAATTTTAAACCAAAAAGATGAATTTTTAACCAAGAAGAATAATTTTCTACCAAAATGTCGAATTTTCAATGAAGTACATGAATTTGTAACCAAATAGTTGAATTTGCAATAAAATAATTTAATTTTGAACTAAAGAAATTAATTTTTAACCGAACAGTTGAATTATCAACTAAAAATATATATGTTTTTAAACAAAAGTGGAATAGTTACATTTTCAGTTAAGAAATTAATTTAGTTAAAAAACAAAAAAACAAAAAATTTTCAATAAAATAGTTAAATTTTCAAAAAAAAAAGAAGAATTTTCAACTAAAATGATGAATCGTCAGCCAAAAAGATTAATTTTTAACCAAATAGTTTAATTTTTAATAAAATAGTTCAATTTTAAACCAAAGAAATTAATTTTCGACCAAAAGTAAAAATTGTTAATCAGATAGTTGAATTTCAAATTAAAACGATATATTTTTTACCAAAAGTGAAATACATTTTCAGTTTAGTTCATTTTCTACCAAAAATATTAACTTTTAACCAAGAAGCTTAATTTAATTTTTACCAAAAAAAGACGAATTTTCAATCAAATACGTGAATTTTTAACTAAAAATGATACATTTTCTACGAAAAAATGGAATAGTTAGATTTTCAGTTGAAAACATTAATTTTCAATAAGTTATTAAATTTTCAATGAATTATTAAATTTTAATTCGTCGAAATTAATTTTTGACTAAAATAATGAATTTTCAAAGCAGAACAAATGAATTTTGAACTAATTAGTTAAACTTTCTACCAAATAGATGAATTTTCTACCAAAAATATAGATCATCGAAGAAAAATGTAATAGTAGTTCATACTTCTACCAAAAAAAGATTAAAATTATAAATTAAACACAGTTTAATTTAACCAAAAAGACAGTTTCAATTAACCGAAGAGACGAATTTTCAAGAAATAAGTGTTTTTCCAATGAAAAATTTTAACTAAGCAGTACTCAAAACTGTGAATTTTCTTATCCTACACCTGAATGACTGTGAATTTCGTCTTGTTTCACGAATAAACTAGAAAATTTTATTATTAATTTGAATAAAAAGACACTTTTTCTTTTATCCAATTTGAATTTTCGCGCAACTTTGACTAGAACAACTAGCGCCACCTAGCGGTTCCTAAACTCCCTACGTGCACCATGCAAAGGAACCTTAAAATGCCAGTTTGAGGACGCGAAAGAGGATCTAGCAAGTTTTATTCATAGACCGTTATACAGCAAAATAAGTGAAAATGGCGGCCGCTGTCGATTCTGTAAGAGAAAAAGGTCTTCAAGATTACAGGAAAAAACTCCTGGAACACAAAGAAGTTGAGTCTCGTCTAAAAGAGAGTAAGTTTTACTTATATTATGCAACTCTACATGTTTATTTCACTTTTTTCATGTGACGTCCGAACCTAACCTATAGTGTCACCATTGTCTACTCAGGAAAATATAACAATAATCGATGAAAAACAATAATTTTTAACTGAATTTAATATTTTTAATGGGTTTCCAGCAGTTTCTCATACTTGTAATGTCTGCCAGAAGAAAGTGCTAACCAAATTTATGTTATTTTAGTGCGAGAGCATCTAAAAGATCTTACGAAGCAGTATGACAAGTCCGAAAATGATCTCAAGGCATTGCAAAGCGTTGGTCAGGTATGTGAATATTTTGCTTAATTTCATACTTGAATAACAGTAGAGAAAATATTTACTTCTTATTTTCTTTCAGATCGTGGGAGAAGTTTTGAAGCAACTCACAGAAGAAAAGTGTAAGTGTTTTAAAGAATTTTTTAATTTGTTGTAGTAATTTTGTGTAATTGCAAAATAAGAATTTAAGGAATTAAATTCAGAATAAATCAGTTTTGAAATTCCTCTCTAACTTCTAACATTTAAATTTAACTACGAAATTCTTGGAAAATAAAAAAAGGACCAAGAATCTAACGATAGAATTTGGCAAACGTATGGCTTTTTAAAATTTTTTCTTTTGAATTTTCTGGAATTTAGTAAGCCGCAATTTCTATATGAGAAAATTTAATTAAGTTTTCAATGTAAAAAAATATATTTTTAACCGAAAGTGAAATGTGTAGTTACATTTCCAGTTTAAAAAATTCAGTTTATCACAACAAAACGAATTTTGAAGAAAATAGTTTAATTTTCAATCAGAGATATGAATTTTCAACCAAGAAGATGAATGTAATTTTTAGCAAAAAAAGAGACGAATTTTCAGTAAAATAAATTAATTTTTAACTAAAATTTCCACTAAAAATGGAATAGTTAAATTTTCAGTTATAAACCATAATTATTTATCATAGAAATTATTTTTCCATTAATGAAATGAATTTTGATAAAGTATAGTTCATCTATCAAAATCAATTTTTAATTTTAAATAAAAAATAAGTTTTAACCACAAAATACGAATTTCCAACAAAATAGTTAAATTTTCACCAAGGGAGATGAATTTTTGACGAAGTAATTCAAAATTTAACGAAGTAGTTTAATTTTCTACAAAAAAGACAAATTCTCGACGAAAAGTGTAACAGTTGATACTTCAACCAAAAAAGATTGATATTATAAATTAAATGTATGGCTTTAAGTGCCTTTTTTAGTCTGTTCTTTTGAATTTTTTGGAATTTAATAAATCGCAATTTCCAAATGAGGAAATTTAATTAAATTTTCAATTCAAAAAAACATATTTAATCAAAAGTGAAATATGTAGTTACATTTCTGGTTTAAAAAAATTTCATTTTATCACAAAAAAACTAATTTCTAAGAAAATTGTTTAATTTTAAATCATAGCTATGAGTTTTCAACCAAGAATATGAATTTAATTTTTACAAAAAAACAACCAATTTGCAATAAAATAAATGAATTTTTAACAAAAATTTCCACTAAAAATGGAATAGTTACATTTTCAGTTATAAAAAATAATTTTTTATCAAAGAAATTATTTTTCAACTAAAGAAGTGAATTTTGATCATCATCCTCTATCAAAACCGATTAGTTTAATTTTCAACAAAAAATGAATTCTCAACGAAAAATGTAATAGATCGATATTTCAACCAAAAAATATTTTAAATAAAAAGTAAGTTTTATACGACAAAATACGAATTTCCAACAAAATAGTTAAATTTTCATCCAGAGAGATGAATTTTCGACAAATTAATTCAAAATTTAACTTTACCCTTTTTCAGTTTGTTCTTTTGAATTTTTTGGAATTTAATAAATCACAATTTCCAAATGAACTTTTATTGAATTTTCAATAAAAAGTATTTTTTTAACCAAAAGAGAAGTAGTTACATTTTCAGTTTAAAAAATTCATTTTGTTACCAAAAGTAAACAATTTCCAAGAAAATAGTTTAATTTACAAGCAAAGAGATTAATTTTTAACCAAGAAGATTAATTTAATTTTTACCAAAAATTACCAATTTCCAACATTTAAATTTGACTACGAATTTCTTGGAAAATAAAAAAAGGACCAAGAATCTAACGATAAAGTTTAGATAACGTTATGGCTTTTTTCAAATTTTTCTTTTGAATTTTCTGGAATTTAGTAAACCGCAATTTCCAAATGAGGAAATTTAATTGAATTTTCAATTCAAAAAAATATTTTTTTAATTTAAAGTGAAATAGTAATTAATTAGTAATGACTAGTTTTCCAGTTAAAAATTCAGTTTATCACAAAAAAACGAATTTTCAAGAAAATAGTTTAATTTTCAGAGATATGAATTTTGAAATAAGAATATGAATTTAAGTATTACAACAACAACAAAAAACGAATTTTCAATAAAATAAATGAATTTCCACTAAAAATGGAATAGTTAAATTTTCAGTTATAAACATTAATTTTGTATCAAAGAAATTATTTTTCAACTAAATAAATTAGTTTTTTAATAAGTATAGTTCATCTATCAAAACCAATTACTAGCTTAATTTTCAAAAAAAATGAATTCTCAACGAAAAATGTTTTTTTTTTAATTTACCTTTTTTTATAAACTAACAGAAGCGAATTTTTAACCAAAAACGGACAAGTTAAATTTTCAGTTAATCAATTTTTAACGAAAAAAAGTGATTTTCATCAAAATATATTGTTTTTGACATCAAAGAGATGAATCTTCAACAAGTTCTAAAAATCTAGAAATTCTGAGTTTAGACGGGGAAGAAATCAATTAAATATTTTTTTAAATCCAGTAAAGGGATATATTTTCCACTTTAAAACGTGTAATTTCGTAAAGAATCATAATTTTGTCTTGAACCAGGTAATTTTTGACATAGAACAGGAAATTTTTTTAAATAAATATAATAATAAATAATAATAATAATGAAATATTGACATTATAAATTAAACGTATGGCTTTAAGTGACTTTCTTTAAGTTTTTTCTTTTCAATATTTTGGAATTTAATAAATTGAAATTCCCAAATGGGGAACTGTAATTGAATTTTCAATTTAAAAAAATATATTTTTAAGTAAAAGTGAAATAGTTACATTGTCAGTTTCAAAAAATTCATTTTGTCATAAAAACAAAGAATTCCCAAGAAAATAGTTTAATTTTCAACCAGACAAATGAATTTTCAATCAAAAAGATGAATTTTTAATCAACAAGATTAATTTTTACCAAATAATACGAATTTCCAACATTTAAATTTTACTAAGAAATTCTTGGAAAGCAAAAAATGTACCAAGAATCTAACGAAAAAATTTGGACAACGTATGGCTTTAAGTACCTTTTTTCAGTTTCTTCTTTTCAATTTTTATGGAATTTAATAAATTGCAATATCCAAATGAACTTTAATTGAATTTTCAATTAAAACAAAATATTTTTCTAACCAAAAGCGATGTAGTTCCATTTTCAATTTAAAAAAATTAATTTTATCGCAAAAAAAAATTTTGAAGAAAAAAGTTTAATTTTCAACCAGAGAAATGAATTTTCAAGAAAAAAGGTAAATTCTTACCCCAGAAGATTAATTTAATTTTTACCAAAAAATACGAGTTTTCAACATTTAAATTTTACTTCAAAATTCTTGGAAAGTAAAAAGGACTAAGAATCTATCGATGAAATTTGGACAACTTATGGCTTTAAGTTCATTTTTCAGTTTGTTCTTTTGAATTTGTTGGAATATAATAAATCGCGATTTCAAAATGAGGAACTTTAATTTAATTTTTAATTTAAAATTTTAATTTTCTAACCAAAAGTGAAGTAGTTACATTTTGAGTGTAAAAAATTCATTTTGGTGCCAAAAGAAAAAAAAAGTTTCCAAGAAAATAGTTTAATTTTCAACCAGAGAAATAAATTTTCAAGCAAAGCGATGAATTTTTAACCAAGAAGATTAATTTAATTTTCATCAAAAATTACGATTTTCCCATATTTAAATTTTACTATGAAATTCTTGGAAAGTAAAAAAAGGACCAAGAATCTAATGATGAACTTTGGACAACGTATGGCTTTAAGTGCCTTTTTTCAGTTTGTTCTTTTGAATTTTCTGGAATTTAATAAATCGAAATTTCCAAATGAAGAACCTTAATTCTAATTTTTTTTTAAGTAGAACATTTAAATTTTACATGATTCGTTCATAATAAAAGCAACAATTCTGTTCGTAAATTTTTGATCAAACGTTTAAAAAATGACAAAATGATTCGATTCATAACCCCCTAATAAAATTTATTTCTGATAGTTTTCAAAAATTACTTGTAAAAGAGAACATTTTAATTGTAAGTGCTTTTTAATGTTAGGAATTAATTATATTCTTAACAATTTGCTACCACAATAACATTTGTAAACTTTTTCACGCTTTCAAAGAGATGAGAAAATTGAAATTATTATTATTAATTATTATTTAAGCTTTGATTTTAAGGTTTTTTTTCAATTTTTGCAGGATTTTCAAAAAAAGTTAGAAAAACTTTGAATTATTTTAAAATATATTTCGAAGTTTTAAAAAGATTCCAAAATAATTAAAAATTGAAATTTTTTTCAAAAATTTGTGAACAAAATATAGAGATTTTTTCAATTTTCGAATTAAAAATTTGAAGCTTTTTAAAGAGCTTGAAAGGTTTTAAGATAATGCAATTTTTTGTTACGATTCCAGCGAAAATTTAAATTGATTTTTTATTTTGAAAAAATAATTTTAAGAAAGTATTTAAAAACATTGCAAATGATCTCCTAAAATTTCGGAACAGAATGTAGAAGATGGTAAAGAAAATTTGTTTAATTTTGCGACATTACAAAATTTGAGAGAAAATGAAATAAGTTTAAGAGATATTTAGAAGTGTTGAAAAGATACAAAAATAGTTTTAAACTTAAAGATCTCAAGAAATTTAAAAGAAAATGTAGATTTTTGAAGACTTAAAATAAAAAATTAAGAAGCTTTTTAAGAATTTTGATAAGTTCCAAGAGAATAAAATTTTTTTTTTAAGATTTCTGGGAAAATTTTTAATAATTTTTTATTTCACAAAATTTATTTAAAGACAGTATTTAAAAATATTTTCGAAACATTTCCAAAATATTTTCAAAATTGTCAAAAAAGAATCTGGAAGATTTTAAGGCAATTTTTTTAATTTTACAGAACTTTTAGAAATATTTCGGAAAAATGTGAATCATTTTTTAAAAATTTCAGAAGTTTTTTAAATATTTCCAAAATATTAAAAGTTTGAAAAGATTAAAAAAAAATTCAAAACTAAACTTGGCTTCTTGAAGATTTTGAAATAAAAAAAGACAATTTTAGAGCTAATTCGAGTCAGTTTAAGAGTTATTTAGGAATTTGGAAAGTTTTTAACACCTAGATTAAAAATATTTTAAAACTTTGAAAGATTTTCAAAAATTGATCAAATATTTTTAAAGATTTTTCCAAGATCTAAAAATTCCGAAATGTTTTTTACACTGATTCAAATTTGTTCCTAAAATTGTGTAAACTCTTGTAAAATAAACAATTTTTTTTTCTAATTTTCTAGATTCTTTTTTTACACATCAGAAATTTTCCAAAATCCTTTTGAATTTTCTCGAGAAACTTAGGAAAATTATATTTATATAACCTTAAATTAAATAAACAAGAAAAATTCAAAAATAAATAGTTATTCGTAATTTTTATTTTGTATTAAAAATGATCTTTCCATACAAATTATAATTTGCATAAATTTATTTTTTTTTTACTGAAAAATCTTTTTTGGTTGAAAATACAACAATTATAGTGAAAATTTTTCTTTTTGGTAACTGTTTAGTTAAAAATTAATATCTTTTTTGGATGAGGATTCAACTATTTTGTTGAAAATTCGTGTCTTTGGATGAATTCAACCCTTTTTTATTTAAAATGAAAACATTTTTTTTGTGTTAGTATGTAATAGTTTATTTGTTATATATTTATTAATTAAATAAGTAATTAATTATCATTTATTAATTAACAATAATTAATTAATTAATCGATAATTAAATATTTATTAATTAATTAAATTAAAAATATATATATAATTTTTTGTATATAATAGTTTCAACTATTATATTTTTTGGTTGAGAATTCATCTTTTTTTATAGAAACTTCATGGTTAAAGGTTAAACTACTTTGTTAAAAATTCTTCATTTTAGTTCAAAATTCATCTCTTTCCTTGAAAGTGTTACTATTTGATTGAAAATTCGTCTTTTTGGCAGAAAATTAATCTTCTTGGATAAAAATTCATCTTTTTGGTTGAGGATTCAATTATTTTATTGATTTTTTTTTAATGAATCAATCTGTTTTTAATTTAAAATTAAGATCTATTTGAATTGAAATATCAACTATTACTTTTTTAGTTGAGAATTAATATTTTTTGGTTGAAAATTCAACTACTTGGTTAAAAGTTAAACTGCTTTGCTAAAAAGTCATTTTGTGGTTGACGATTCATCATTTTAGATGATGATATTTGATGTCGACCAGGTGATAAAATTAATTAGAAGATGTTATTATTTGTCGGCATACCGAAAAATAATAACATCTTTTAATTCATAATTTTAGTTGAAAATTAACTTTTTTGTTGAAAAAACTATTTGGTCAAAGAAATTTTTTTTTGTAATTTTGATTTGACATATCTGAAATTTTCAAAAATCTTGTTGTATTTTTTTTCAAGAGTCTTAGAAAAATTATATTTATATAAGCTTGAAAACAAATTAACAAATAAAACTAAAAAATAAATAGTTAATCAATTGATGATTGATGATGCTACTTAAAATTTGTTTAAACAAAAAATGAATTTGATGTAATGCAATTTAAAATAAGTTTGATGTCAACTTTTTTATGAATGTTAAGTTCAATTGCTAACTTTTTCAATTACGAAATCATTCACTTCACAATTCGCAATTCTAAAATCTTTTGCTTTAAAAATTGTCCACTTTAGTTCTTCGTTTCAAGCTTGCATTTCAATTTAAAGATTTTTAAATTTTAGTTTCGAAAACTTGAAGAATTAAATATTAAAAGCGTTTAACATTCAAAATGTCGGATAAAAATATTTTAAGTTGATCAACAAATTATAGATTTTGTCATTATAAATTGAACTGTTTCAATTCGAAAGCCTTTGTCAAAGAAATGTAAACGCCTGATTGAAACTTTATAAACTATTTTCAATTTTACAATAATTTCAAATTAATAGATTCATATAATCAAACCCTTTTCATTCAATTTTAAATCTTATTACAAATTGTTTTATTCTAAAATATTATATTTTTAACACATTCAATTAGGAATTTTTTAATTAAAGAAAAGAACAATCTTTAATATTTAGCAATATTGGACTGTTCATTTGAAATAAGCAATTATAAATCAAATATTCAGAACTAAACAATTTGAAACTAAATTATTTGAAATAACCGTGAATCTTTAGAATTTCAGAGTGCTAAATTTAATCTTTGAACGTTCCAATCTTAATTGTTCATTTTTTTAATTTTTAATTTGTAAGGTAATGTGTTGAATTTTGATGTATACACAATTATTAATTTGAAGCGCGTAAAAATAAGAAAAATTGACCCCTAATTTTAAAAGTGTTCAGGTTAAACAAAATTTTAAATCATTTCATTCTTAATGTTTCTTTCTTAAAATCATCAAAAGTGATAAAAATTTTTAAATATTTACAAATTTTTTGATTCATTCTCTAATTGAAAGATTCGAAAATGATAGCGTATTTAAATAAAAACTGTTCAATTTAAAAGTAGTAAAACGTCCATTTAATATCTGTTCCACTTTGAGTGCTTTAATTTCCAGTTCAGTTTTGATTGCTTCAAATGAAAAATTTTTTAGCTTGAAGAGTTCGATTTCTTTAATTTCAATGGCCATAAAATCGTTATATTCTTTTTTTTTGATTTTTAAGAATTTTATAGTTAAGTTGCACTATATATTTTTAAATTTCAGTTATCGTAAAAGCCACCAATGGACCTCGTTATGTTGTGGGATGCAGGCGTCAATTGGACAAAAATAAATTGAAATCTGGTACCAGAGTCGCTTTAGACATGACTACTCTCACAATTATGCGATATCTGCCACGTGAGGTAAGATTTAATCTTACAAAATTATAAACAGGGTGTCTTCCTGACCCTGAAATTGGGAAATGACCGGGATTTTTCTCTCGAATGTACTAATATGCAAATGAAAAGTAGTTTCATGTATTTTATTTCTCTAGTTCTGAGTTGGGACAGGGGAATTCAGTAAATAATTATAATTCCGACTTTAAAACAGAGAAGTTTCTAGAAAAAATTATCATTCTGAAGAATTATAAAAAAAAATTCACGTACAGAATCACAATTATCCTGACTTGGAATAGAGAATTTTCGAAAAGAATTTTTATTTCAAGTTGTGACATGAAATTTCAGTAAAGAAATATAGTTTTGACCTCAGGACAGGGAATTTCCGTGAAGAATTATAGTTTTTACTTTGGGAGAAGGAATTTTTGCACAGAGAATTATAATTTTGAGTTTGGGGCAGAGAATTTTTGTAAAGAAATATAAGTTTGATAATTGGGACAGGGAATTTTCTAAAAGAATTATAATTCCGAGATAGAGCTGGGAAATGCCGTGACGAATTCTAGATTTTACTTCGGGAGAAGGAATTTTAATAAAGGATTATAATTTGGAGTTTGGGACAGAATTTTTGTAAAAAAAAACATGATTAAATTCTGATTTAGAAGAATGAAATTTAAAAGAATCTCTGTTCCAAGTCAGAATTAGTCACACTTTGAAACTTCCCTCTTAAAAATTTTGGAAAAAAGAAGTTACTATATCTTTGAATTATAATGGAAAATTTTGCAAATGTAGTTGTGACTTGAAATATAAAATCTTGGAAACTAATTTGTCACTTGGTATAGGGAGTTTTTCTAAATAAATTATAATTATGAGTTTAGGCGGGGAAGAAATCAATGAAATATTTTTAAAAATCCAGTAAAGGGATATATTTTTCACTTTAGAACGTGTAATTTCGTAAAGAATTATAATTTTGTCTTGAAACAGGTAATTTTTGACATAAAACAGGAAATTTTTAAAAATTATTTTTATTTTTATTTATAAAAAGGGAATTTACAAGCAAAATTCATGTTCCAAGTGAGACGATTGAAAAATTTCGAAAATAAAATTCTGACGCTGGAAAATTCCCGAATAAAGAAAATATTCGAAATATAAAATTACCGAAATTAGAAAATTGCCGACAATTTAAAATTCCCGAATTTCAAATATCAGAATAATAAAATTGCCGAGATAGAGAAATTCCCTAATCATAAAATGTCTGAAACTAAACAATTAAAAAATCGTAAAATAATCAAATAATCAATAGTAAATAAAATACATTTATTTGAATATATTTTTATTTTATATTTATTATTAAAACTATTTTTTAATTGTTTAGATTCGAGAATGTTATAATTAAGAAATTTTCCTGTGTCGGCAATATTATGGGGTCAGATATCTTATAATGTCGGCAATTTTATTTTGGGAATTTTCAAATAGGACAATATAAATCAAATCAGAATTTTTGTGAATTAAAAAATTCTTTTTATTTGCAAATAAAAATTTTTCAGAATTTAAAACTTCCCTCTTCTAAATTTTCGGAAAAGGGAGTTACTATATTTATGAATTATAATAGAAAATATTTTAAATAAATATAACTTTGACAAGGAAGCCGGAATTTCGGTGAAGAATTATAGTTTTTACTTTGGGGGAAGAAATTTTAGTAAAAAATTATAATTTTGAGTTTAGGACAGAGAATTTTTATAAATAAATATAATTTTGACAATTGGGACAGGGGATTTTCTAAAAGAATTATAATTCCGATATAGAACTGGGAATTTCCGTGAAGAATTATAATTTTAATTTTAAGTTTCTTTTGGAACAGGACATTTCGTTAAGAATTATAATTTTTACTTTAGGACAGGGAGTTTCCATAAAGAACTATAATTTGACTTGAAAAGGGGAATTTTTTACATGGAACGGAAATTTTGGAAAACAGTTTAAATTCTGATTTAGAAGAATGGAATTTCAAAAAATCCCTGTTCCAAGTCAGAATTCGTCACACTTTAAAATTTTCTTCTTCAAAATTTTGGAAAAAGGGATGCACTATAATTTTGAATTATATATAATAGAAAAGGTTGCAAGTAATTATAGTTCTGACTTGGAACATGAAATTTCGGAAATTAATTTGTCACTTGGTATAGGACATTTTCTAAATGAATTCAGCATTTTTTTGAATTAAAGAATACTTTTTTTCTTGCAAATAAAAATTTGTCAGAATTTGAAACTTCGTTCTTCCAAATGTTTGAAAAAGGGAGTTACTGTATTTCTGAATTATAATAGAAAATATAAATAAATGTAATTGTGACTTGAAGTAGGGAATTTTTGAAAACAAATGTAATTGTGAATTGAAACTGGGAATTTCCGTAAAGAATTATAATTTATACTTTTGGGAATTATGGAAAATAATTTTAATTCTGATTTGGAAGAAAGTAATTCAACAAAATCCCTGTTTTAATGCAGAATTATAATCCTTTTATAAAAATCTCCATTCCAATTCAGAATTTTAATTCTTATGACCAAAAATGATCTGATGTACCAACTCTGAATTATAATTCTTTCTCAAAATTCTTTGTTCCAAATCAGAAATCTCTTGAAGTCTTTAAAAATCGTTTGAAATAATTCAAATATTTTGAACTCTTTTAAATTCACCTGAAAAAAAAAACGGGCAGTGAAAATTGTCCTTCGGATAGACACCCTGATTTTTGAAACATTTCCCATGTTTACCCCTTATTTCAAAGAGTAGATTAATCTTTCTTCATTTTATGTTGTATACAAATTTTTTCCAGGTGGATCCTCTAGTCTACAACATGTCTCACGAGGATCCAGGAGACGTGACGTATTCTGCAATCGGTGGATTGAGCCAGCAAATTCGTGAATTGAGGGAAGTGATCGAATTGCCCCTCCTGAATCCGGAACTTTTCCAAAGAGTTGGAATCACGCCTCCCAAGGGTTGTTTACTTTATGGACCCCCAGGAACGGGAAAAACGTTACTTGCAAGAGCCGTGGCCAGTCAACTTGACGCAAATTTCTTAAAAGTAGTGTCCAGCGCAATCGTTGATAAATATATTGGCGAGTCGGCGAGATTAATTAGGGAAATGTTTAACTACGCTCGTGATCATCAACCCTGCATCATATTTATGGATGAAATTGACGCGATAGGTAAATGTTTATTTTAACGCATGTAAACTACCCAATACCAAACTTCACCGTTTTGTCCATTTTTCCCCGGATTTTAAGAAACTTCCCCTTTTTATCGTTTTTTCGCTTTAATCCTAACTGAATTAAGGGAGTCCAATAAGAAAATCAACAACTATTTTTAGGTTAACAGTTAATTCTTTTTGATCGTTAATTCTACTGTTATATTTTTTGTACAGAATTCATCTCTTTTGTTTGAAAACTTAATTATTTTGTTGACAATTCAACTATTTTCGTAAAAAATAATATTTTTGGTTTGAAAATTCGACTATTTGATTGAAAGTTGAATACTTTGTAAAAAATTCATTTTTTGGTTAAAGACTCATTTGTTTGATTACAAATTTAACTATTTTGTTGAAAATTAACTTTTTTTAAATATAAATATGACGAAAAAATCTTACTTAGTTGCAAATTTGTCTTTTTGGTCAGAAAATTCATCACTTTGGTTAAAAAGGCAATTGTTTGGTTGAAAATTCGCCTTTTTTGGTTTAATTCAACAGCTTACTCAAATTTAAAATATTTTATGTTAGAAGTATCAACTATAAGATTTTTTATTGAGGATTCATCTTTATTGGTTGGAAATTTAACAAGATGTTTGAAAGTTGAAATACTTTGTAAAAAGGTCATTTTTTTGTTGAAGATTCATCTTTTTGAATGATGATTGAACTATTTTTTTTAAAATGAATTTTTTTAATGAAAAATTATATTTTCGGGTTCAAAATTCAACTGTTTTGTAGAAAATTCGCCTTTTTGGCTTTAAAATCTTCAATATGGTTGAATCTTTCTTTAATTCTTGATTGAAAAATCTTTCTTATTTGTCAATTCGTCTTTTTGCTTTAAAAATTCATCACTTTTTGTCAAGAATGCACTTGTTTGGTTAAAAAATGATTTTTTTTTTGTAGACGTTTCAAATATTTTCTGAAAATTCGTCTTTTTTGGTTGAAGTACACTATTTTTTATTTTAAATGGAAATATTTTTGGTTGAAGTATTAACTACTTCGTTGAGAGTTGAACTGTTAGGTTGAAAGTTAAACTACTTTGTTCAAAATTCATTTTTTTTTTTTTTTTTTCTCAAGATTCATCTCTTTTTGTTGAAAATGCAACTGTTTAGTTGAAAATTAATCTGTTTTGGTTGATGATTCAACAATTCTGTTGACAATTCGTATTTTTTGGTTGAATTCAACTGTTTTTTTTCAAAATTATAATCTTTCTTCGTGGAAGTATCATTATATTTTTCGTGGAAAATTCATCTTTTTGGGTTGATAATTCACTTTTTTGTGGAAAATGTCGATTTTTAGCCTCAAAATTCAACTGCTTTATAGAAAATTCGTACTGTTAAATTAAAATTTCAACAATTTAGTTGAATTTTTTTCTTTCTTAACTAAAAAATCTTTCTTGCTGGAAAAGTCAACTTTTTTGCTGTAAATTCGTCTTTCTGGTTGTCAATTCTACTATTATATTTTTGGTATAGAATTCACTTCTTTTGGTTAAAAATTATATTTGGTTGAACATTTAATTATTTTGTTGGAAATTAAACTACTTTGTTAAAAATTCATCTCTTTTGGTAAAAAATTTAACTGTTTTGCTGAAAGTTCGTCTTCTGAGATAGAAGTTTCTTCCTTTTGGATTAAAATTATTTGTTGTTGAAATTGCATTTTGTTGTTGGAAGTTCATTATTTGTTATTGAAGAGTGTTTTATTATATTTTCGGTTCAAATTGTTAAAAATTCCTTTATTCGTCTTTAAAAGTCATTTTTCTTTTAAAACATTAGTCTTTTTGGATTTAAATTTCATCTTTTGGTAGCAAAGTCATATTTTTTGGTTGAAAGTTAATTTTTATTCATAGAAAAGTCTACTACTATATTTTTGGTTCAGAATTCATCCTTTGGTGGAAGAATCATATTTGTTGGTTGAAAGTTAATTTTTGTATTAATTCAGAAGTCTGCTGCTATATTTTTGGTTCAGAATTCATTTCTTTTGTTTTAAAAAATTCTACTCTTTGCTTGAAAATTTTATTATTATTAAATGAATTGTAAGTAAATATATATTATATTTGTTTTAAATTCATTTTTTCGCGTTTACAAGTCAAATTTTTTCTAAAATATTCGTATATTTATTTTGAAATTCGTCTCTTTCAGTAGAAAAATCATCTCTTTTAGTTAAAAGTTCATTTTTTTAAATTGAGAAGTCTACTACTATATTTTCGGTTCAAAATTCATATTTTTTGGTTAAAAATGCTACTATTTGGTTGAAAATTTAATTATTTTGTTGAACATTCTTCTTTTTGGATAGAACGTTCGTTCTTTGGGTTTGAAAATTCATTTCTTTTGTTAGAAAAGTAATTTTTTTGGTTAAAAGTTAATTATTTTAATTAAAAAGTCACTATTATATTTTTGCTTCTGCTTTCATCTCTTTTGTTTACAAATTCTACTATTTGGTTAAAAATTTAATTATTTTGTTAAAAATTTAACTCTTTTGTTAAAGTAATCTTTTTGGTCGAAAATTCAACTGTTTTGTTGAACATTCGTATTTTTGGATAGAAAATTTGTGCTTTTGGATTAAAAATTCCTATTTTTAGTTGAAAACGCGACTATTTTAGTTGAAGTTTAATCTTTTATTTTTAGAAAATTCGACAATTGGGTTCAAAATTCATCTTTGTAGGTTGATAATTCAATTGTTTTATTAAAAATTCTTCTTTCTTGGTTGAAAATGAATTTTTTTGTTAAAAATGCCTTTTTTCGCGTTTAAAAGTCAAATGTTTTCTAAAGCATTAGTCTTTTTGGATTTAAATTTCATCTTTAGGTAGAAAATTCATATTTTTTGGTTGAAAATTAATTCTTATTTGGTTGAGAATTTAATTATTTTGTTAAAAAATCATCTATTTTGTGATTGAAAATCAAACTGTTGTGTTGAATATTTGTGTTTTTGGATAGAATGATCGTCCTTTTGGAATAAAAATTCCTTCTTTTGTAGAAAAATTTATATTTTTTGGTTGAAAGTTAATTCTTTTTAATTGAAAAGTCTACTATTATATTTTTGGTACAGAATTCATCTCTTTTATTTCGAACTTCTATTACCTGGATGAAAATTTAATTCTTTTTTTGATAAATTCAACTATTTTATTTCAAAAACCATATTTTTTGGTCGAAAATTCCATTATTTTGTTGAACATTCGTCTTCTTGGATAGAAATGGATAAAAAAATTTGAATCTAAAATTAATTTTTTTTGGTAGAAAATTCGTCTTTTTGGCTGAAAGTGAATTCTTTTTGACTAAAAGTTCTACTATTATATTTTCGGCTCAAAATTAATCTCTTTTGGTTAAAAAATTCTACTATTTGGTTGAAAATTGATATATTTTGGGGAAAATTCAACTGCTTTATTGAACATTCGTCTTTTTGTATAAGAAATTCTTTCTTTGGGATTGTAAATTCATCTCTTTTGGTAGAAAAGTCATATGTTTTGTTAAAAGTAAATTCTTTTGTATTGAAAAGTCTTTTATTATATTTTTGCTTCAGAATCTATCTCTTTTTGTTGAAAATTCATCCATTTTGTTAGAAAGACATTTTTTGGTCGAAAATTCAATTGTTTTGTTGAAAATTGGTCGTTTGGATAGCAAATTTATTCTTTTGAATTGAAATTTAATCTTTTAGTAGGAAAGTAATATTTTTCGGTTGAAAATGCATCTGTTATGGTTGAAAGTGAATTCTTTTTATTGAAAAGTCTAATATTATATTTTTGGTTCAGAATTCATGTCTTTTGGATAAAAATTCTACTATTTGGTTGAAAACTTGATTATTTTGTTAAAAAGTCATTTTTTAATCGAATATTCAACTGTTTTATTTAACATTCATCTTTTTGGATAGAAAAAACTTCAACTGTTTCGTTGAACATTCGTCTTTTTTGTAGAAAATTCGGCCTTTTCGATTGCAAATTCGACTATTTGGTCGAACTAGTTTGTTGAAAAATCATATTTTTTTGTTAAATTCAACTGTTTGGCAATGCATTTTTTCGTATTGAAAATTCATTTTTTAAACTGAAAATTGAACTATTCCATTTTTGGTTAAAAACTTACATTTTTTAATTTCAAATTTAACTATTTTGTTGAAACTTTATTCATTTGTTTATAAAGACATCTTTTCAAATCGAAAGTTCAACTGTGTCGTTGAAAATTCGTTTTGTTAAAAAATTAATAATTTCGTTGAAAATTAGCTATTTTCATTATATTAACATTCCTCTTTTTGGACAGAAAATTCGTCCTTTTGGATTAAAAATTTTTTTTTTAATTTAAAATTAACTTTTTTGTTGAAAATTCATTTTTGTAGGTTGAAAATTCAACTATTTGGTTAAAAGTTTAATTATTTTCTTGATAATTTGTTGCGTTTGCTTAAAAGTTCAACTAATTGTTTAGAAATGCAACTTTTTGGGTCTTATTGAAAGTTAACTTTTTTGTGGAAAATTTTATTTTGAAAACTCAACTCTTATTGAAAATTCATCCTATTTCTCCTCTTTTGAGGAAATTTTGGGATGTGAAGCCTCTAATATCCAAGCTCATTTTGCCGTGTATTAAAAATTAAATACATTATCTATAATTCTGAAAAAAATCATTATTTTTCCAGGTGGTCGCAGATTTTCAGAAGGTACGAGTGCTGATCGCGAAATACAGAGAACCTTGATGGAGTTGTTGAATCAAATGGACGGTTTCGATTCCCTGGGACAAGTCAAAATGATTATGGCGACAAACAGACCCGATACTTTAGATCCCGCACTCCTGCGGCCTGGAAGACTCGACCGAAAGATAGAAATTCCACTGCCAAACGAGCAAGCTAGGCTCGAAATTTTAAAAATTCACGCTGGTCCTATTGCCAAACACGGAGAAATAGACTACGAGGCTGTCGTCAAGCTTTCAGACGGTTTCAACGGTGCCGATTTAAGAAACGTTTGCACAGAGGCAGGTCTTTTCGCAATTCGTCTCGAAAGGGAATACGTTATCCAGGAAGACTTCATGAAGGCAGTAAGAAAAGTGTCCGACAACAAGAAGCTAGAATCTAAGTTGGATTACAAACCAGTGTAATATCCCCCATACTCCGCACTAATTATCTTCAATGAATTAAGTTTTTTTTTGTATTTTACTGAATCTGTAAAACTCTATCTTAATTTTACATATACAATTGTAAGTAATAACAAGGCTTATAAAATATACAACTTAGTTTATATACCAGGGTGTCTATTCACCTGGAAAACCTGGAAATGTCAATGAATTTTTTCTAAAATGTGCTTACTTTTTTATTTTATTTTATTATATAATTAAATAACCGTCAGTTTTCATTCGTAGCCTTTATATTACTGGATTTAACTGTTTTGTTGAATTTTTTTTGTTTGGAAATTAATTTTTTTAACAGAAAATTGATCTTTTTTTGATGAAAATTCTACTATTTGGATGAAAATTCATTTTTTACTTATAAAACTCAACATTTGGGTTGCATTTTTTTTTCGTTTAACTAAAACATCTTTCGTGGTTGAAATATTTACTATTACATTTTTCGTAAAGAATGCATGTTTTGTGGTTGTTGAAAATTGATCTTTTTTAGTTAAAAAATGAACTATTTGTTTGACAAATATAACTATTCGGAGTTGAAAATTTAACTAATTTGTTCAAAATTCGTTTTTTGTTGGTTGACAATTAATTTTTTAAGCAGAAAATGCAACAAATCTAGTTGGAAATTCATCTCTTCAATTAAAAATGAATATTCTTGATTGAAAATTCATATTTTATGTGGAATATTCAATTATTCCAGTTGAAGATTCATTATTTTAGTTAAAATTTCATATTTTTTTGTTTAAATTCAACTATTCCAGTTGAAGAATCATTTTTTTTTGTAGAAAATTAAATTTTTTAACGGTAAATTCAAGTATTCCTTTTGTGATTGAAAATAGATCTTTTTAATTCAAAATTGAACTATTTGGTTAAAAATTAATATTTCTTAGTTGAAAATTTAAGTATTTTGTTGAGTATTCGTCTTTTTTGGTAGAAAATTAATCTTCTTGGTTGAAAATTCATCTTTTTGTTCCAAAGTTTAACTATCCGAGTTGAATATTCATTATTTTAGTATAAAATTCGTCACGTTGGTTGAAAATTTAACTATTTTGTTGAAAATTCGTTTTTTTTTTTTGTTAGAAATTAATTTTTTTAACGGAAAATTGATCTTTTTTTGATGAAAATTCTACTATTTGGTTGAAAATTCATTTTTTGCTTATAAAACTCAACATTTGAGTTGAATTTTTTTTCCTTCAACTAAAACATCTTTCTTAGTTGAAAATTCAACTCTTGTTAAAAATTCGTCTTTTTTGGTTGAATTCAGCTGTTTTTGAGTTAAAAATGAAATCTTTCGTGATTGAAATATTTACTATTACATTTTTCATAAAGAATGCATGTTTTGTTGTTGTTGAAAATTGATCTTTTTTAGTTAAAAAATCAACTCTTTAGTTGAAAAATAATTTTTTTTTAATAAAAATGTAACTTCAGAGTTGAAAATTTAACTATTTTGTTCAAAATTTTTTTTTTTTACAATATTTTAAGCAGAAAATGCAACTAATTTAGTCGAAAATTAATTTTTTCAACTGCAATTTTAACTAGTCCATTTTTGGTTGAAAATTAATCTTTTTTAGTTGAAAATTCAATTATTTGGTTGAAAATTTATCTTTTTAGTTGGTATTTTCTTGAAAATTAATATTCTTGATTGAAAATTCATTTTTTTTTTAATATTCAACTATCCCAGTAAAAGATTCATCATTTTAGTTGAAATTTCATATTTTTTGGTTTAAATTCAACTATTCCAGTTGAAGAATCATTTGTTTTTTTTCTTTTAGAAAATTATTATTTTTTTCGCAGAAAATTTAACTATTCCTTTTGTGGTTGAAAATCTATCTTTCTAGTTCAAAATTCAACTATGTGGTTGAAAATTGATCTTTCTTATAGTTGAAAATTTAAGTATTTTGTTGAATATTCGTCTTTTTTGGTAGAAAATTAATCTTCTTGGTTGAAAATTCATCTTTTTCTTCGAAATTTTAAATATCCGAGTTGAATATTCATCATTGTAGTAGAAAATTCATCACGTTGGTTGAAAATATAATTATTTGGTTAAAAATAAACTTTTTTTTCAACTGCAATTTTAACTATTCCATTTTTAGTAGAAAATTGTACTTTTTATAGTTGAAAATTCAACTGTTTGGTTGAAAATTGATATTTTTTAGTTGAAAATTCAATTATTTAGTAGAAAATGCACGTATTTTGTTGAATATTCGTCTTTTTTGGTAGAAAGTTCATTTTTTTGTTTGAAACTTTAAATATCAGAGTTGAATATTCATCATTGTAGTAGAAAATTCATCGCGTTGGTTGAAAATTAATTTTTTTCAGCTGCAATTTTAACTAGTCCATTTTTGGTTAAAAAATTAATCTTTTTTACTTGAAAATTCAACTCTGGTTGAAAATTTATATTTTTGGTTGGGATTTTGTTGAAAATTAATATTCTTGATTGAAAATTCATTTTTTTTTAAATATTCAACTATCCCAGTTAAAGATTCATCATTTTAGTTAAATTTTATATTTTTGGTTTAAATTCAACTATTCCAGTTGAAGAATCTTTTTTTTTAGAAAAATAATTTTTTTAGCGGAAAATTTAACTATTCCTTTTTAATTGAAAATTCAACTATTTGATTGAAAATTGATCTTTCTTAGTTGAAAATTTAAGTATTTTGTTGAATATTCGTCTTTTTTGGTAGAAAATTAATCTTCTTGGTTGAAAATTCATTTTTTTGTTCGAAACTTTAAATATCCGAGTTGAATATTCATCATTGTAGTAGAAAATTCATCGCGTTGGTTGATTTTTTGTTGAAAATTAATCTTTTTTAGTTGAAAATTCAATTATTTGGTAGAAAATTCACGTATTTTGTTGAAAACTCGTCTTTTCTGGTAGAAAATTCATTTTTTGGTCAAAAGTTCAACTATTCGAGATAAAAATTCATCATTTCAGTTGAAAATTCATCACGTTGGTTGAAAATTCAATTAATTGGTTGAAAATTCATTTTTCAGTTGAAGATTCATCTTTGTGGTCGAAAATCCAATTCAAGTTAAAAATTCGTTTTTTTTTTTTGTAGAAAATTAATTTTTTAACGGAAAATTTACTATTTGGTTGAAAATTGATCTTTCTTAGTTGAAAATTCGTCCTTTTAGTAGAAAAATCATCACGTTGGTTGAAATTTTTTTTTACTGCAATTTTAATTATTCCATTTTTAGTAGAAAATTGTACTTTTTAGTTGAAAATTCAACTGTTTGGTTAGAAACTTTTCTTTTTGATTGGAAATTCAACTGTTTGGTTAAAAATTCATCTATCTTGTTGAAAATGCAATATTTTTACTTGAAATGTTAGGAATTCGAAGTTTTTTTAATTGAATTTAATATAGTACTCACATGAATTTTACTCAAAAGAATATATTTTCATGAAAAATCCCCTTATTTCAGCTGTTTTTACTGACTTTGAAGACAAAATATAAATTTGTTTTAATTATTCAAATTCATGGACTTTAGGAACAATTTCCAGAAAGGATTAATTATTTCTTTAGTATTATTTATTTAATTACTCAATGGTGATAATATATTAAGGAATATCTTGCAACATAATTTGTCAAAGCTTTCTAAATTAAGCATATTAATTAAATTCCTAGAAACTTATCCCATTAAGAAATTACTTATCCTCTAATAAAGTTACTTTCACAAATGAACAGTTATTTAATTTCACACATGAATAGTACTATTTTTACAAATTTAGATATTTACAACGACTAAAAAAACATTTACAATAAACTCGCGATATATATATAATCCGAGTCGATTGTTTAAAAAAATTCTAAATACTTGAATGGCTCCGTAGTATGAAAAATTATACCTAGAAAAAAACCTGGAATTGTCAGAGAATTTTTCTCCAGAATTTGAGTAGACACCCTGATAAAGTCTGATCACTCAATTTTTTTGTCAATCAAGCGAGATTTTTTTCTCTCTTGATATTCCTGCACATTGTCGAATTTCCTTTTGTACAAAATGGGAAATAATGTCCTATCGGAAGCATTACTCCGGAGTTTCTTCCACGATTCGTTTAATTTTTCAAGCTTCTGCGTCATTTCAAGATCCTCAGAGAAACTATTGTCGACTAGTTCGTAAACTTTGAGATTTTCGTTGGTCAATATCCACAGACGATTTTCTTTTAGGAGGCACTCCAGAGGTTCATCCTCGATGAGAATTGATTGAAGATATTTAACTAGTAAATTGCTGTCTTTTTTCCCCGTGATACTATAAATAAATACTCGCTTGCAGCAGAATAAACTGATTGAGATGATTGAAGTCTGGTCGTTGATTTTTGATATCTGCATTTGTTTCACTGGCAAAGCGATCACAGATTCCTCCACGTTACTCTCTTCCAAAAGTCGAGACAGTTTTCCAATATCTGTATCTTCATCTTGCAATCCGTCTTTAAACGGAAATGTGTAAATTTCCTTTCCTGTTTCATAATCCCAGAATATGAAGACTCCATCGCCACCACAAGACACCAAAATTTTCGGATCGTGTGGAACTTCGGCTATGTTGTTCACAAACTTTTTGTGGCCCAAACAGTAAGAGGCGATGTTGTAACTGTTGGGAAATTTGGAGACTCGTATTTTCTCATCCCGGTCAGCAGTGATGATGTATTTTTCGTCAGATGTTACCAAAATGTCCAGCAACATAGAAAGGTGTCCTAAAAATTAAAGAGAACAATTTTCCATCATTGAAATTTTCATGAAATCTTTGCGAAACATTTGAAATATTTGATAATATTTGTGAAATTATTTAAATCTTTGCGAAATTCTTGGGAAATCAGTGAAATCTTCGTGCACTCTTTGAAATCTATCTGAAATTTTTGTGATATAATTGAAATCCTTAGAAAATAATTTAAATCTTTGTGATATCTTTGGAAATCTTTTCAAAATATTTTAAATATGTGGTAATATTTGTGAAATTATTGAAATTTTTGGGAAATCATTGTAATCTTTGTGCAATCTTTGAAATCTATCTAAAATCTTTGAGAAATTTTAAAAATCTTTGTGAAATCATAGAAATATTTTTGAAACATTTGGAAATCTTTGAAATATTTTTGAAATATCTAATAATGTTTGTGAAATTATTTAAATCTTTGTGAAACCTTCGGGAAATCATTGAAATCTTTGTGCACTCTTTGAAATCTATATGAAATTTTTGTGAAATAATTGAAATGCTTAGAAAATCATTGAAATCTTTGTGAAATATTTCTGATATCTTTGGAAATCTTTTCAAAATATTTTTAATATGTGGTAATATTATTGAAATTTTTGGAAATCATTGAAGTCTTTGTGAAATCTTTTTAATCTATCCGAAATTTTTTTAGAAATATTTCAAACCTTTGTAAAATCTTTGGGAAATCATTGTAATATTTTGGAAATATTTGGAAATATTTGTGACATATTTGGTAATATTTGTGAAATTATTGAAATCTTTGCGAAATTCTTGGG
>JAABKJ010003975.1:0-25047 GCA_011634705.1 Andricus grossulariae
TTTCAACTGAAAAAGATCAATTTTCTAGCAACATTTAAATAGCTATATTTTTAGTGAAAAAATTCACTTTTAACCAAATTTGTTGAATTTTTAACCAAAGAAATGAAATTTCAACTAAAACGAATAATTTTCTAACGAAAAAAAAAAACTTTTAATAAAATAAATGAATTTTCAACCACAATTTTAATTTGTAATGGAATTTTTAACTTATTACTTAAATTTTTAAACAAAAAGGTTAATTTGCTAAAAAAATAAAATTCAACAAAATAGATGAATTTTCAACTAAAAATGATAAATTTTTAGCAAAAAATAGAATAGTTTAATATTAAGTTACAGAAATAAGTTTTTAAGAAAATAAAATAAATTTTCAACGAAGTAGTTAAATTTTGAACCAAAAAAAAATGAATTTTCAACCAAAACGATTAATTTCCTACCAAAAAAGAATAATTTTTAACAAAATACATGAATTTTCAACCAAATATTTTAGTTTTTATTGAAATTTTTAATTTTAGAGTTGAATTTTCAACCAAAAGAGTGAATTATCACCAAGAAGATTAATATTCTAACAAAAAAGACAAAGTTTCAACAAAATACAGAAATAGTCAAATAAATAGTTGAATTTTCCATTGAAGAAGATTGATGTTCAACCAAACATGAAATAGCTAAATTTCACGTTCAACTAAAGTAATGAATCATCAATGAAAAAAATGAATTTTTTAACAAAGTAATTCCACTTTCAACTAAGTAGTTGGCTTTTGACGCTAACAATTTTTTCCATTCCCTATTTATGAATAGCTAAAGTCTTGACAATTTAATAAAATCATTACATTGGGAGAAGAATCCTAAGACCAACGTAAAGATAACGTAAAGTAAAAGATTTTTTCGTTTTTATTTCTATTAGGTATTCATTTTGAAAATATGGAAAACCTCTAAGTGTAAAGTTGTGAAGTGAAATTTGTCATGTTACAGAATTAATATGTAAAGAGAAGCTCAAATTTTCAATAAAACTAGAAAAAATTAACCCTTTGTGCTAAATTTCATCCTGAACAGAAATGTCACATTTTTTTACTCTTGAGCATTAAAAATAAAATTTTGATATAAAAACAAAATAATTTAATAAATTTATGTGTCAAATATGTCCAGAAAATGCGGTAAATGGAGCCTTATAGAAAATTCGAGTGAAATTCAAGTAGTCAAATTTAATTCTACCTTGATGAATAGTTCATCCAGAAGTACCTTGAAAATGTATCGCTTATGTCTTTTAAATGTTAAAAAAATATTTAAAGTACGGTGTCAGATTACTAAACACGCTGAGTCATATTTTGTGTAAATGAAAAAAATAATTTGCTATAATAAGGAAACTTCCGTAAATCATATGAAACGTTCTCAAATCATATAAGATTTTCTGTCAAATCCATAACAAAATGCTCAACAAATAAATTCACTGACACTTCCCGGTTTCCCGTTCCAGCGGTTACCAGCCCTGATTTTGTTATCTTGTATTATATTTTTTTATAAAAGGTTGAAATTTCCGTTGTAAGAACTCAAATTTAAACCAAAACCAAATAAAATCAACTAGATGTAACACAATAATAAAAAGAACAATGATCGGTGTAAAACGTGAAGGACAAATGAATAGAGATACTACTCATTCTTAACACATGCGAAACGAACAATATAACTTTAAAAAAATATATAGCGTCAAAGACTTACCCTCGAGCGATTGTAATTTAAAGTTTTTCTTAAGGCAAAATGTGACATTATGAAAAAATTGTACTATTTCCTGTCATAAATATTAAAGCCACTTCTGCACCGATGACGGGGAAACAATTTTCTGGGTCAGCTGGACACTCGAAAATTCACAAAGTAAAAAAAGATAGTCAAACTTCCACTTTTTTTTTTATGAATGTCCTTTCAGGGTTCCCGAACCCGGACATAGGTTACAACGCATCTCTTATGGTTAAACATTTCAAAACATCGAGACTCCATTTCTGAAACGACGCAAAACCGTGTCCGTGTCCGTGACGTATCTCACGTATCTGGCGTTATGTTTAGCTCCTTCACCTCCAAAGTTTCCAAAATACATATAGTCTCTCCGAGAACAGAAAATAGTGGAATAAGACAATAAAGGTCTGAGAAAACTAAAACTTGTAGCAACTGCAAAAACCCAAAAAGTGAAGTTTCCATTGTTGAATCAAGTGAAATTTAAAGGGAGCATCGTCGAGTCATTTCGAGGTTAGCTTCATCTTTTCAGAGTCTTTTTCCTCCAAGGGTATTGTGACACGAAAAATGAAGAAAAAACAGCGTTTTAAGTCGTAAATAGAGACTTCTAAAATCTAGTTTTGAAAATTTGCGAGGCTTTTTGTGCAAAAAGGACCAAAAGTAGATTGTGAAGTTTGAGTTTTGAGGTTTAGGTTGTGTGACAGTTGTTCTTAAAAAGAACAAATTTTGACAGGAACCGGTCTGTTTTCACACAGTCCCCATGGTTTTATTTTATTTTCCAATCTGGTGGAGAATAAAACATGTAAGTTTTTCATTATTTATCAAGTTGTTGTAAATAGAACGATATACATGTCTGAAGATTAATCCTACTCGTGTCTGTCGAATTTTGGATTGAAGCTGAAGGATTCAAGCAGACCGACGCAGGATTAATATTGACTACTGTGTTCGTTGGTAAACATTTACAGGGCTGATCGAGATTACGATATAGGTCCAGCCACCGATATTCTCGTGAATGATTTTGATGACGAGCGAACACTAGACGAGGAAGAAGCCTTGGAAGGCCACGAAGACTCTCACAACGAGTTGTCAAATTTACAAAAGGTACTTCAGTCATCAAATGTTCAAAATATTGTTCAAAATTCGTTTCGTAATGCTCAAAAAGCTTTATGGACAAATTTCTGGCAACTTAAACTTTTTATTGCCTAATTATCTAGTTAAAACATATGCTTTCATTTAAAGTGCTATAAAATATAATTAATAATCATAAATTAAAATAAGTGTTAAAATAGCTACATCGGCATTCATACAATTTTAATTTTAATCGGCTTTCAGTAATCTGTAACTTTGATTGAAATATGAGATTTTATCCTAGCAGGAATTAGAAGCAAGGAACACATTTAATAAGTTATTGTGGACTTTTCTATCATAATAAGATGTTCTTAAGACATTCTGCAATTTGGATTCGTACTGCTGTTTTCCATTTTCGATACTGATCCATTTTGAAGATGTTTACAATAAAAAATTAGCTATTTTGTTTAGTTTTGAATGTTTATGGTTTAAAAACATAAAACTTTGAAAATCTTTTTAAAATAGGTCTATCTTGAAGATTTGCCATTGAAGATCCTTACATTTTTAATGTGTTTAATTATGAAATGTTGTAATTTAGGATGCTTTTTTTTAATAGTTCAATTTTGAGGATTGACCATTGAAAACTCTTCAATTTCAAAAATGTATGAAGAAAGTCTTAAATTTTAACGATTTGCAATGTTTGATGATTTTGGAAATCAAGAGTCAAGTTTTCAATTTTTAAAGTTAAAACTTACATGACTTTTCATTGTAAATCTTCAAAATTAAAAACTATTCTTAAAGATTAATAATTTAAAGTTCTACAATTCTGAAGAATTACAAGTAAATTTTATGGATTTGCAATAACAAATTTTTTAAACGTGAACAGTAAAAATGACAATGTTGATTTATTTTTTGGAAATTCTTATAATTTTGTACATTTGTAACATATGTTTCCGTATATAAAAAAAGAAACTGCAGGAATTTCTTGAATCAGTGAAGGGAAATGTAACAAGTTACTATTTTCACAAATTAACTGTAGCTACAATTAGTTCCTTTTTTTAGGAACTTCTCTAATACTGCATAAAAGTTTGAAAGATCCTAAAGTCAGATAAAAATGATTGTTATGTCGATCTAACATGATGAGAGTTTGATGTTCCAATTTAAACTAAAGAATTTCAATTCAATCGCAAAAAATTCCAGTAGAAACCGAATTTTATAAAATTTGTTCAGAAATATAGGAGCTTCATTGTAGACAAAGTGAATACATGAATTTGAAGATTATTAGATATAATAATTACTTGTTATTTTTCTTTTAGTTTATCAAATTAAAAAAAAATCTTTCTATTTTTATTTATTGTGTTGGAGCTTAAAGAAATATTGTTTTCATGGTATTACTGCTTAGTAATTGAATGAAAGTTTCTTCCTAATTTGTTTTCATTTGAGAAGCTAAACAATGAACTAAAAAATTCTTCCAATTCCAGGAAGGTGACATGCCGCTGAAAGATTTGCTTGCAATGTACGGCTTGCGAGATTCCTCAGTAGAAAATTCAAACAGTTCCGACCGGATGGTCCTCCTCCCAACGGGCGATGCAGAATTGAAGGATAAAATGGATGAAGACGAGGAAGAAGATGAAGAGGAGGAAGAGGAAGAAGAAGAAGAGGACGACGATGAACCCTCGAACAACGAACCAGACCTAAAACAATTCTACACAGAAATGGTGAAAAAGGAAGAGATGAAAGAAAGCAACGCAGCTCGAGTGGCGAGTGGTGGAAATAATAATAGAGGAACTGAAAATTCGTGTGTGACTGGCGTTGGTTGCGGCAGCGAGTCGAACATCACAGGAGGAGGAAATACCAGAAACGATAACAATGGTGTTTCTGGAGGCAGTGGGGGTGGTGGAAACGAAGCAGGAAATGGAGCGGAAGGCAATGATGGAATGGAGACTGGGGGTGGAAATAGTGGAGGTGGAGGAAATGGAGGCAGTGGTGGAAGTGGTTGTGGATCTTCGAGACTTCTTCGAAGCGTATCGAGACCTCAGAGTGAAGAAGAGGAAGACGATTGTGATTACAGCCCTGACGAGGAAGAATGGAAGAAAACTATTATGGTTTGTAATTTAAACAATTATTCTTCAAGATGGTTGGTGACTGATTCTTGACAATAAAGTAACTATGAATAAATATTAAATTATTTGGGCTTTATGTACAGGTCGGGAGTGATTACCAGGCGGCGATACCGGAAGGTCTTTGTAAATACGATGATGCTCTGCCCTACGAAAACGAGGATAAAATGCTCTGGAATCCTTGCCACATCGCCGAAGTAGAAACGGAAGAATTCTTGGAACGAGCCCAATTACCTGCTGTTAAAGGAAGTACATTACCAGCAGGTTCACATATAAGGGACGATGAGCAAGCTCTTTATTTGTTATTACAATGTGGATACAATTTAGAAGAAGCTCTCCGAAGGCGCAGAATGAACGTTTTACCCCAGACCGATTCCGGCAGTCTTTGGTCAGAGGAAGAGTGCCATAACTTTGAATCTGGATTGAGAAATTACGGTAAAGACTTTCATCTCATCCAAAAGAATAAGGTATGTCACTTTTGATAGAGGAAGGCAATTTCAAATATAATCTTCTCAAATAAATATAGATTCTTCATTAAATTTATTAGAGTTTGCTAAAATTGAAAAGATCTGTCTCTTTTTGCTATCTTGATTGGTAGTAAACAAAATTTTTCAGGTGAGGACAAGATCCGTCGGCGAACTCGTGCAGTTTTATTACTTGTGGAAAAAGACTGAAAGGCATGACATTTTTACCTACAAGGCTCGCCTGGAAAAAAAGAAGTACGCTCTTCATCCTGGCATCACGTGAGTTTGCCTGAATGTTTGAATTTTATATACAAATATTTTCCATAATTTAGGATTCACAGTCCGTTCCCTTTTTTACATAATCCCCTGTTTTCCCCGTAAATTACAAAAATCCCGTAAAACCCTTGAAACCGAGAATTTTGACCAAATTTTCCCCTTTCTCCCATATTTTCACAAGGTTTCGATTCATTTTTTAAGAATCATAAACATAAATTTATGAAATCAGAAAACAAGGCGCTTTGACAGAGCTTCTTTTTTATGAAACCCATTTCAAAAATATTTCCTGAACGATTTATTTGCTAATTTTTTAGATTTAAAGAGCATCGCTGACAGCGAAAAAATCGCTGATGATTCATTCGAGAAACTAAACCAGAAAGATAAATAAATTCTGTTGTTGGAAATCAAAAACATTTTTATAGAGGTGGCTTCACAGTTCAAAATGTTCTAAAAACAGGGGACATAAGACGATTTTTCACGAAAAGAGGAGAATAAATTCTTTAAAGTAAGATTAACGTGGGTAATAATATTAAATTAAAATTGAAACGCTTCAAATTCCTAATATTTAAAGTAAAAATATTGCATTTTCAACAGAATAGATGATTTTTTAACCAAATAGATTGAATTTTCAAATAAAAAGATGACTTTGCTACCAACAAGGGCGAACTTTCTACAAAACAGTTAAAATTTCACCAAAAAAGCTAATTTTAAATCAAATATTTGATTTTTTTAATCAAATAGTTTAATTTTCAAGCTAAAGAGACGAATTTTCTATAAAATAGTTTAATTTTCAAACTGAAACTGCATTTTCAGCAAAAAAGTTTATATTCAACCCAAAAACAAAAAACGAATTTTGGACAAAATAGTTTAATTTACACGAAAAGTGTGAATCTTCAACCAAGAAAGGTTTTTCAGTCAAGAAATAAAAAAAAATCAACCAAATTGTTGAATTTTTAAGTCAAAGAACGAATTTTCTACAAACCAGTTAAATTTTCAACCAGAAGAAATGAATTTCCGACCACAAAGTTAACTTAAAACCAAATATATTTGAATTTACAACCAAATAGTTGGAGTTTCTACTAAATTGTTAAATTTTCATGCCAAAAAGACGATTTTCAACCAAAAAGGATGACTTTTCAACAGAATAAATAACTTTTTAACTAACTAATACAATTTTTAACCAAAAAAGATGAATTCTTAACGAAAAATATAAACGTTGCTTTTTCAAACAAAAAAGACTTTAATTTTGAATAAGAAACAGTTGAATTAAACTAAAAACACGAGTTTTCAATAAAATAGGTACATTTTTCTCCAAAGAGATGAATTTCCAACCAAGAAAATGAATTATTTAATTAAATAAATAAATAATTAATTCTTAACAAACAATGTAATATTTGATATTTCAATCAAAAAGTTTTTCTATTTTAAATTAAAAACAATTGAATTCATCCATAAAAAGACGAATTTCTATTCAAAAATAGTTGAATCCTCAACCAAAACAGATTAATTTTTAACCAAATAGTTCGATTTTTTACCGAAAAAGATTTACATTATATCAAAACAGATGAATTATCAAACCAAAAGACGAATTTTCAACAACAAAATTTCAGGCAAGATAGAAAAAAAATGTCAATCAAATTGTTGAACTTTTAAGTCATCAAGACGAATTTTCTGTAAAACAGTTTAATTTTCGACCAAAACGTATGATTTTTGAACAAAATTGTTGAATTTACAACCACATAATAAAATGCAGACCAAAAAGGTGAATTGTCAAACATAAATATAATAGTAGATTCTCTTATTGGATTTTATTAACTTAGTTCGCATTAAAGTGAAAAATGAGAAAAAGGGGAAAAGAGAGGAATAGGGGAAAGCCTGTGAAGCTTGCGATAAATAAATAAGAATTTTTATTCATTTTTATTACTTTTCAAATATGTAATAAAATAGGTAAAACGGCGTATCAGAGAATAGTATGTTAGTTGTGGTTGTAGAAACGAAATTTTGGAAATCGAAAATAATATGCAAAAAAGTAGCATATGTTAGGACCCTCTAATAAAGTATAATTATTTTTTAGTTGATTGTCATATGGCTTGCTTTTACATGTTAGCAAGCTGCATATTTTAAAACATTATTTTCATAATTTTCTTATTTTCGTAAATAATAAATTTCTTAATTTCTGTTTTTTTTTCACTATAATTTTTTTTAGATGGCACAAAAAAGGAAAAGTAGATTTTTTAAATAGTCATTTTTGTGTTTTTTAAATTATTTCTTTCTTTACTCGGAAAAATACTTTGAACGCAAAAATGACTAGAAAACTTGCTCAAGTAAAAGGCGCTACTATTAGAAGGCACTTTCGTTCAATATTCACGAGATCCTACCCATATGACATAAAAAGTTTTTAATAATAAATGAAATACCGTTTTTACCAAAAAATTGAACTGCTAAACCGCTGTGATCCCTGATAAGTGAAAAATTCATCAAATATTTTTAAGAGGTACTTTTACTGAAATACAAATTAATATAATATTAACTTTAAAAGTTCTCAGGTTCAGTAAACCCTTCTGAGTTTTCAAAATGAGTTTGAATGGAGTAATACAAAAATATAGAATGTTTCCCTATTGAAAAACCTCTACATCATTTTAAATAGAAATATAATCTGAGAAAAATTTCACTTGCAAGCAGGGACTATATGGACAGATTCTTGGAAGAACAGGAAGGAGTTCGAGATCGTAGCAGTTCGCCAAACGTAAATAGCAGTTTATTATACGGAGATGCGAAGCGACAAAGGTCGAATGCAAATATGACGAATAACGAGGATTCGAAATCTCTAGAACTTTGGGACGGTGCACCAGCTCCAGGATCAACTCCAGGAGCCGGGGCTGCAAATCCAAGCGGCGTCGATCCCCTGGCGATCGATTTTAATAGTTCAGCACCTGCACCATTGCAACCACCTCAGCATTCAGCAACGCCGGTTACGACTTTGCAAAATTCGAATGCAACTTCTGCAACCTTCAATTCGACCCGAAGTCACATGGAATATGGGTTAGTGTCGAAGGGAAACGCAGAAGGTGGGGGCACCTGGTCTCCTTCGTCCTCGTCGCCACCTTCTCAGCGAAATGCGCATCAGCCGAACAATAATCACCTCCTAACTTCCTCGGGAAACGTCTCCACCGGTAATGAAACGGCACGATCACCTGAAAATATTTTACCCCATTTACCACCTTAGCGTCGCTCCTCGCTCTCGATCTCCTCCCTGAAAGACGCGTTGAACGCGCCGTCAAGCGTGCATCGCTTCTCAAAGCACTAGAATCATTAAAATCGTAATACGCATTCGTTAAGCTCCCACGAATTATATTTTTCTACTCTACAGTAATACGATTATTATCGATCGTTCGAATGCGGGTGACATGGAAACGCGTTAAGAGTCTCGACTCTACGATTCCTTCATTGAGAAAAAAATATCGTTGGACTTATGGCCAGGAATATTTTTTTCTTAGTGTTTTTTTAGGCAGATGAATTCGAGATCCTAGTTCTTGTACAGACTGATTTCTACGAGGAGTGTCCTCTTGTATTTTTAAAGATGATGGCATTCTGCGTTCTGTATTGAATAATGAGTATTCTTTATGCTTTCGTGAATCAGTAACGCTTTTGAAGTGAATGCTTTACACTCGTGTATATTTTTGCCTTTTTTTTGTTCCTATTTTGTAATTTAAGAGAATTTTTGACAGTAAGAAGTGTAAAAAATTGTAAATGACGAAGTATGGTGTTCTATTCTGAAACTTTTTAACACGATCGTTCAAACGATTTTGATCACATCGAGTGATAAGAAAAACAAAATATGATTGTCTTTATGCACGACTTATCGATTAGTCGATACCTTTTACGACGATATGTACCTAGAGCGATCAGATTAAATGAATATTGTAATATTATTCACGTTTTTTTATCTGTATTCTAGTACTATTTTCGGAACACGTTTTGTCAAAGTTATTTCTTTTAAATTTAAGTTTGATGCTACTAAAACCTGAATATATTTTCTGATACAATTGATGGCAGTTTTGGAATTTGTTTAAAAAATTGTTCTATTTTTTGTTTAATTGGACTAAAAACAATAATTATTCTCAGCCTGTAAAATTATAAACATTTCGGAACTATTTTCGGAATGTTTTCCTAGATTGTACTAAAATGCAAATTAAAAGTGTTTTGATAGGTATGTTATTACTCTCAGTTTTTTCGACCATGAAAGATCACGAAGCATTGCAGAGCTTTCTCCAAATATATAAAAAAAACAATAAACCGTTTTTAATATTCCTTAAACCTGTGACCGTCACGAAATAAAACGTTTATATATAATACATTACCGCCGCGCCGCTTAGTATGTGAACAAACCCATTTGTTAGCATTTAAAATTTGTTCACTTTATTAATTCATAATTTTTTTCTCTTAAATATATTGAAAGCTATCTAAATTCTGAATAAAATAAGGCCAGTGTGATGTAGTTTTGTCACTTTTTACAGAAGATATTTAAATAAAGTGCAAATTGTAATGTTTTCCTAAATTTCAAAAAAAAATTAAAAGTACAAGCATTTTTCAATGTTCTTGGGCTCATTTTAAAGGTATATCACAGCAATTTATCAACATAATTGTACAATTGTTTTTCGGATTGTGCAAGAAGTTGAAGTTGGAATACAAAAATTAGACAAATTTAAAGCCATCTCATTTGTAGAAAAATAATGATAAAAATCAAATGAATGTATATTTAAGATAATTTTTATAGATAATTCACGATTTCGTATTTCATATATTTAAAAAAATTTGTTTCTCAGCCGTACATAATATTTAAATTTTTTAATTTTTTTGTTCCAACAACTTAATTGAATTTCTTGCACTATGCAGATAAATTTTTTAAGATTATTCTGATAATTTACTATGATTCCACAACAATTTACGTTTAAAATGAGCACACAAACATTGAAAAATGTTTATTATTTCAGATGTTATTAAAAATCTCAATTTTAAGAGACCATTACAGTTTGAACTATCTTTCTAAAGCAGACGTTAATAATAAATTTATCTTTCTTACCCATAATAATAAATGCAGAATAAATTGATAATGCAAATTAAAGCACTCAAAGTGGACATTTTTTTATTTTAAAGTTGTCTATTTTGTGGACAAATTTTGTACTTTCTTTGTATTTTGTTGTAGTTTTAATATTCTACTAGAAAATATAGAAGAATTTACCATCTTTGCATTCAAAAAAGTTGTTTCTTTTTCGAAAAAAAAAATATATATATTTTGATGCAAAAACTGTAAATTATGGTACTTTCTTGTTAAGTAATACCACTACAATAAAGTTCAGCAATATACAATAGAGCTTGCAAAACAGTACAAAAATGATCAACATTCGTCTGAATAATAGACAAAAGTTCTACTTTTCTTTAATTTTGTTAGTAATTTATTGTATTTAGTTTCAGTTTCATGTAAAATGTTTTTATTTTATTTTTTGTAAACGTTTTCCCACTGTTGAAGTTTTTTAAATTTTATATTTTAAAACTTAAGCTTAAAAAATGTTTAATCCAAAGCTAAATAGTTTACACATATATTATGTAAGCTTTGAACACTTCAATTTAAAAATTTTAAATTAAATGCTGTTAAACTGAAAATTTTTATGAATTGAACAGTTTAAAGATTTCTGATTGAAAAATATAAATCCACGCTATTATTTTCAATGTCTAAATTGAAGAATGAATCACTTTTGTAAATGTTAAAAATTATATCAATTTGAAGAAATTTGAATATAGGCACATTACAAATTAGAATACTTAAAATTTTTTGTTTAAACTCATCAATTTTTTAATTAGAAGTTACATTATTTTTATTTTAAGTAATTTCAAATTAATAATTGTTCAAAGGTTATTTATACATCAAAATCAATAAATACAACCCTTACTTATTTTTACTTGCAAATTGTTTGGTTTTGAATATTTGATTTGTAATTGCTTATTTTAAATGAACAGTCAAATATTGCTACATATTAAAAAAAAATGCTTTTTTTTTAATTAAAAGATTCAAATTGAATGTGTTAAAAATGGAATATTTTATGCTGAAACAATATTTGAATAGAATTCGCAATTTAATTTAAAAAACTTAATTATGAATCGTTTGTTTCAAATTATTCAAACAGTTCATTTTTTAGCGTTAAAGTCTGTAAATGGTAAAAAATTGAATTAAAAAATAATTAAATTAAATCAGAATAGTCTTGTAAAATTAATTATTGGTCAATTTTTAATACTCAAACTACAGTTAATTTTAAAAATCATTATATATATATATATATATTTACATTCGATCAACTTAAAACCTTTTTATTCAAAATTTTCAATTTCACACGCTTTTTATTTTTGACTGCTTGTCTTAAAAAATGCATTTTAAAATTCTTTAAATTGAAAACGTACGCTTAAAAATGATACCACCTAATAGGAAATGTATGATGTCACGTCAAATGGATAGATTTTCTTCTAAAAATTTGTAAAATTCCCAGTCAAGAAAAAAATTCACTGTCATTTCCGAACTTTTCCCGGTCTCTAAAAATTCCCGGTCATTTCCCGGCCCAACGGCCATCCTGTAAATTTCTAACAGAGTAAGATGACTGACACCCAGGATATTTTAAAACCGGAGTCTGATCAAAATTTAATTTTAGACGACTGTCGAGATTTTTCTTAATTCTAAACTTTGGTTCTAATAGTAAGAACAAACTCTCAATCGTAATTTTAAAAATATAATTTACTGAAAGTACTGAACAATTATATTCACATTGTACAAAATTTCTTTACAATCTAATTACGAAGTACATAATTAAGTTCATCTTCATCAGTACTGCACTGAATCTAACGATTCTACGACGGACTTTAATAATTTACCTAGAAGAGGTAAAATCTTCGAGGTGTCAATTTTAGTACCAAAACCTCCACTTGTTACTACGTCTTCATTCGACCTCTGTTCAACTTCTTCCGAGTCCTCGAATACAGAAATTGAATCATCGTCGTCATCTTCGGAGAAAAGTCGAACTGGACGAACTGGTGCTTTCTGCGTCGTGCAAGTTTTCAATAATCTTGCTGGTAATCTGTGGTCAGCTTCTTCAGATGCCTGGACAATTTTTAACCTTCTTGAGTCTGCCTCGATGAGAGTAGCAGAAACCTGTATAAAATATACATGATTTTATAAACAGGGTGTCTATTAATTTTCGCCCACCAAATTTCCGGTTATTTCCCGATTTTTTCCCCCGGTTGTAAATAACATTTAACCTAATTACACTATGTGTAATTTTATGTATTGTGCTGTCTTACTACATGTAAACAAAATAATAATTTTGTAATTCATGGTGTCGAGTACGAATGAATACAATTTGATCACAATTGCTTTAGACATTTCGGCACACAATGGTGGCCCTCTTCAGTTAATTATTCTGAAAATTTGTTTACACATAATATGGGAAATATAATACAATTTCGATGTCTTAATTATCTGCGCAGATTTGATTAACATGAGAGTTGTTATTTTTTATAAACACATATTTGGTTAATTATTTTTTGTATTGTAATTGGTAAATAATTCCTAGATATAATTTTTAATGTCATTGGTATTAGCGATTAATGATTTATAACATTTTTATTGTAAAATTGATTTAGTATTAAGATATATAATGTTAATAATGGATTTTTGTAATGACTCTTCAATAATTAATCAATAATTTAAAAAACTATATATACATTTTTTTCGAAATCTTCAAAAATTTACATTTTATTTTAAATTGTTTGAAAGTTTAAATTACATTTTAACTATCTTTTAAAATCATTCGAATTTTTCCTAAAATTAAAAAAAAAAGTTCTGCATAAACTTCTAAATCTTCCAAATATCTTTTTAAATTATTCGTAATTTTCCTAAAATTGAAAAAAAATCTCCATAATTAACAAAATGGCCGTAACATCTTCCGGATGATTCGTTTACAGTTTTGGAAATCTTTTGAAATGTTTTAAATATTCTCTTAAAATTAATTTTTCAAAATAAAAAAAATTCTCATTTTCCCCAGAAATATTAAGACGATGTCTTTTATTCTGTTGAAACCTTTAAAAATTCTAAAGAAGCTTCTAAACTTTTTTCTCGAAATCTTCAAAAATCTACATTTTGTTTTACATTTTTTTTAATCTTTTAAAATTTGCAATTATTTTTTAATCTTTTTAAAACTTCTAAGTATCCCTTAAGCTTGCTTTAATTTTTTCTATAATTTAATAATCTTGCAAAATTGAAAATTTTTGCAATAAAATCTATTTCATTCTTTTTCAAAATTTTAGGAAATCATTTGAAATGTTTTGAAATCTTTCGATTTTCTCTTGCAATTTATTTTCAAAATTAAAAAATCACTTGAAATCTCCCCATGAATCTTAAGAAATGTTTTTTGATTCTCTTGAAACCTTTAAAAATTCTTAAAAACCTTTTTTTCTCGAAATTTTAAAAAATCTAAATTTTTTTAAATGTTTTGAACTCTTCTCCAAATTTAAATTATTTTCGAATCTTTTCAAAACTTCTACACTTCTTTCTTTTTTACGTCGGTATTTACAATTAAATTTTTCCCTTTTATCAATAATGTTTAGAAACATAAAGAAATAAATTTTATCATTAAATAAAATTACTTATTTGGAATTTTTGATTTAAAAAATGTATAGAGTGGAAAATTCTTAATCATTATTAATAAATAAATAATCTGAAAAACAATCAAGTTTTCGAGAAAAATGTATGCGAGATCTCGTGACTATAAATTTTTAAGAAAAGAATAAACACTTAAACATTCAAATTTATTTTTCTTGTTATCACGATTAATACAAAATATCACATTTTCCAAAACTTTAAATGTGGTTCCCGGCTAGAACTTGTATTCCCAGTTAATTCCCGGTTTTCTATTAATTTCCAGCTATTTTACTCTGAATTATAAGATTTTAGAATAAATAAGTTAAAAAACCTGGATTATTTCAAAGAAGCTGTATGAAAAAAGTAATTAACTTATAGAACATTTAAAAATTCTCTCTACTTTACCTGCCAATCGCTGAAGTTCCTTTTGTGTTCCAGAAAGTCGAAAAAAACTCCAACCTCAGTTGCTGTTTCCCGGGCGATAAGCTGACGATCTCTCATTGCTAACCTGGGACTTTTAACTCCCTCAAGAGCCTGACAGAGTATCAGCACCAAATTTACTTCCAAAGCAAGTCTCGTGTTATTTTCTTCCATTGAAGCAAACCAGGGATCACTCGTTCCTCCATTTCCTTCGCTACGAGAACGATTCAACCCATCGTTTTCATTTTGCCTAGAACTTGGACTACTGCTTTTGCCTACGTGGGATCGACCTGGTACTGGAATCAAAGCAGTCGCCCGTGAAAGAATCGTGTTCTCACAAATAAGAGGATCAAAAGGTCTCCTAATAAGTCTTGGATTGCTGAGAAGTGGTACAGTTACGTCTCGGCCTGTAAGGTATCCTGAGAAATCTACACCACTGGGATAGTTACTGATCACAGAAGAAGCTACTGAAGCTGATGAACCTGTGTGGTGAAGAATCTTCCTCAAATCCTTAACTTGCATTCTACGGATATTTTCTGGAGAGGCTCGTTCCCATTCTTTTTTAGCAGAATCAATTTTATCGTCTCGGGAAGTCGAGGAACGTATCGAACCACTGGATAAAGTTGATAAAGAAGAAGTCTGATTCGATGAGGAATGAGCGTGAAGCTGAGCCTGAGTGAAAAGTTGAGTTGAACTGATTATCGTACCTGGAAATAAAGAGGTTCATGTGATTCGGATGGAATTTTCGCGAGAGTTTATCAAGAGTTTCCAGCGTTTCTACTCGAATCCTGAAGACATTTCCTTGGCAATTCAAGGTTTTTCCAATAACTTAAAATTAAAAAAGCTGAATATATATAAAATTTCACGTGTTCATTGTAAATAATGGGGTTTTCAGGCCTTGTAAATAATATCTAAATGTGTAAAAATGGTACTATTTATATGTAAAATTTAATAACTGTTTAATTTATTAACATGCTTAATTTGGGAAGCTTACGCAAGTGATTGCAGGATATTCTTGAATATATTATCACTATCGAATATTAAAATAAATTAATAATACTAAACACATAATGAATAATTTCTTTAAATTATTACATTTGAATAGTAATAAAAACAAATTTTTATTTTATTTTTATGCTTAAATTTCAGTGCATATTTAACATATTAATATTTTGAATAAAAGAAATTCTCCTGAGATTAGTGGAAATGATTAAAAGAAGTTTAATTTTAATAAGTATAATACCAGTACTATAAAGTTATATTTCGAAGGACAAAGCATTATTATATCATTTTATATTAAAATTTTTAAAAATGTAAGCACGTTCGAAGAAAGTTCCCTGATATTTTCAAGTTTTCCAGGTGAGTGGACAAATTATTTTCTGTTGAATTTTGAATTTTTTATATTAAAATTTGGGATTACCATACCATAAGTTAAACAAGGTCCAGAAGTGATGCACATTTGAGGTGGGCCAAAGTTCATCTGTGCCATTGGCGCATACCAGAAATCTTCCTGAGCGTAAATCGTGTCGACGAGAGTGTTGAGTCGAGGTGAAAAATAAACGAAGCTCATAGCACAAGATGTGTTTATTAAAATTAACTTGTTGACGAGAAGCTTTAGTTCTCTGCTAAGTTGTTTTTCATCACAGGTCTGTAATTCTTCCGCACTTTCAACACTGATTCCATCCATGATGAACTTTAAAATTCGAGGACGTAGCAAAAGATTTACTGTACTGTCGTATGCCAAATATGTACATTTCTGTAAAGAAATAAAAATAAAGTGGATTAGTTTCGAATTTTTAATTTAAATTAGATAACTTAACAGTCTACTTAGAAATAAACATGAACTTATGTTCTCTTCTCAAACTAAAATTTTGTTTCAGTTTCAAAAACTTTCCTATTTTTATCAACATTCTTTCTGAAAAACATAAAATTGGATTAATTTATTTGACATTACCTGAGGACAGTTTTAAATCCACACTTTCATTTTTGTAAAATTGAATTCCAATTATCGTTGGATTATTTTGCCAAATTCGAGCAATAAATTAGGTTTAAAATAATGCTCAGTTTTCGACCAATCTATTTTCTTTGTAGATCAAGTGCAGTTGTAAATAATTTTTAAGAGATACATGTTTCTATTCTATTTATAAAAACGTTTTTTAGAATATATTTTATTGTATTTTTAATGTTTTTCAAAGTGTGAAGCTTTACAAGCCTTCTGAATCTTCAAGAGTCAAAATTCGACCCTGCAGGAAGGCCTTCAGCCTCTCAAAGGAAGGTGGGTCCGTTGAGTTTTCTAAGGATTTTTCCCAAAGTTGGCGAGTTCGAGAGTCGAGTTTCTCGACTGTAATATATACTATAATATCAGATTGTTCCAAAGGACGGCCAATTGCACTCAAAGATTCCAAGTTTTGAATAGTAGTACTAAGTAACTCTTTTATTTCGTGGGAAGACTGTGACGAAATCGGTTGTAGTTTGCAGATATTTGATAAATAAGAATCCACAAGAAACCGTTTGTTATCGTACTTCTTTGTTAATGTTTCCCAGGCTTGATCATACTTCTGCTCAGAAACCGGAATATCTTTTAAAAACTGAGATGCTTCACCAGAAACGTTTTCCTTCAAAAGCTGTAGCTTTTCCTTCGAGGTCAAGCTGGAGTCTAGACCAATTTGGGTTTTGAATAAATGACTAAAGGCATTCCACTCAGTTTGAGAGCCTGAGAATTTCGGGATAGTGTATTGTAGATGAGCCTTTGACTTCTCCTCAAGTTGATTCAGAATTCATTTCTTTTATTGTGACGTATTTGTCGTGAATTACTCTATACATATCTTTACTAGGACTAAAGTACCGATCTTGCAAGTAAAATTCATGACCATTATCTTCAAAGGTTCTCAAAAGAATAAGAGCATGATGTTCTTCTCCAAAACGAGGCCAAATTTTTTCTAAAGCATCATAATGTCCAATTAGACGACCTTTGGATAGCTTGTTTTCCGAGAGTTCTCTTTCAATACTACGGAATAACTCACAAAGCTTCAATTGCTGCTCAAATCGAAATCCATGGTTAAGTGACATAGCTGCGAAATCGAAACACTTAAAAAGTGATTAAATTTTGAAGGTCGCACAAGTGATGATTTGTAATCATCAGAAACTCCCTTCTCTCTCCATGGCTTGCCATGGATCAGTTCACTCCGCTGATATTTGATATGCAGAAAGATAAACAATCCTTGAGGAAAGAAATGTGAATCTTCGTAACATCCCCCGTTTAAAATAAAATATACGTTTTGAAGGTATATACACTATCATTAATCGTCGAAAATTGAAGGACGATATTTTCAGACAATAATTCTAACACGATTGATCCTAAAATTGAACAAATAATATGACAATCAACGCCTGGAATAAATCACTGATAAGATTCCATTCTGTACAAGATCCTGTGAATTTTTGGATATTCAGTTGAGGTGGCTGAGGTATTGAATATTCTGCGTTCTCTACATATCTTGAATATTGAAAAGAGATCAAGTCGATAGTTTCCAGAAATTGACTTCTTACTTTAAGATAAGCTTCCTGAGTGTCAATAAATTCAGATATTTTGAATAGTAGGGGAACAGATCTATTCTTCTTGTCTCGTCAAGAAGAGCATTATGTTTCTATTCAAAACGGGTCCAATTTTTTTTCTCCAAAACTTCGTAATGTGCAGTCAATACTCCCTTCGATTGATTCATTGAGACCTCTATGGCAAGATCGTATGCGCAGATGATACGATCAGCAAGTTTTTGTTGCTCTTCAATTCTTATCAAAAACCAAGACTCCTCAAACGACATGGCGGCGAGATTGCAATTAAATTTCAATTTAAAAATTATTAAAATATTAAGGCGTGCACACTAATATTTTAGAAAACTAAAGGATAATAATTGAAGGATAAAATATGAAGTGTAAATCCACTTTTGAGAACTGACTAGTCAAAAGTTGATTAGAGAAATGAAGCAATTAGAAAGGTGAAACCAGATAAAGTAATCAAGTAAAAGATAAAACGTTTAAAAATATGTGAAAGAAATCCACATTAATAATATCATAACTACTTTGAAATAAAAGAACACTTGATAATCAGTCGATTAGTAGTATGACTTATTATCAAGTCCTACACTGCCGTGCAAAAGTCTCCGACCACCTCTTTTTTGATGACTAAGTTCTCTTAATTTTAATTACGTCAGAGTTAAAGAGTTTTCTCTTTACATGGTTGAATGCTCTCAAAATTCGGTACAAAATAAGTCCAGGATAAAGCCAATTTGTCTATTTTCAAAGTGGATATTGCAAAAAAAAGTGCAAATTTCCATGTTTTCTTTAATTTTCAATAACTTCCATAATAATCAATATCTTTCAATGTTCTAGGGCTCATTTTAAAGCTATTTTTCGAGTTTGTAAATATTTATTACATATAACCATAACGTTTCTATAAAAGTCCCTTAAAATATATGTTTAATCAATTTTTATTTTTATTTACCTACACATAAGATGTTTTCACATTTTTTCAACTTGATACTGTGATAGGAATTTTTTAATAGATTTATACTTGTAAGCTGCTGCGATACTGTAGAAAAATAGGTTTAAAATTAGCACAGGAACATTAAAAAATATTGATTATTACGGAAGTTATTGAAAATGTAAGAAAACATTGAAATTTACACTATTTTTGCCATATCTGCTTAAAAAATAGACAAATTGGCTTCATTCTGGGCTCATTTTATACAGAATTTTAAGAGCATTCAACCCATTAAAGAGAACATTTTTTAGCTATAACATAATAAAAATTAAGAGAACTTAATCAGTCATAAAAAAAGAGGTGTTTGGGGACTTTTGCACGGCAGTGTATGTCATTAATTAAAGACAAAAATAATATCCAACGTTTATTTTCATAATAAAAAATAATATTTTGCGGATATTAATGTTACATTGACATTATTTACATATCTAGTACCGTACACAAATTGTAATGGTAAATCTTCCTTGAAATGTAATGATTTTTGTTGCAAAATAACCGATTTTCGGTGAAAAACTTTCACATAACCTTAAATTTTTCAAAAATTGTAAATCTTTTTTGAAATCTGTATCGATATTTCCGGTGAAAACCTTTTGGGTTAACCTACAATTGTATACAAAATTTTAATCTTCTTTGAAATCTAATAATTTTGCACTAAAAATACCGTTTTATGTTGTAAAACAAAAAATTAACCTAAAATTGTTAAAAAGTTGTGAATCTTCTTTGAAATGTTTCAAATATAATTTTTGTTAAACCAAAATACCAATTTTCGATTAAAAACACTAATATCATCCAAAATGGTTCAAATATTCTAAATCTTTAACCAAATTATAATTATTTTTATTTGAAAATAACAATTTTCTATGTAAAAGAACAACGTAACATACAATTGTTCAAAACTTATGAATCTTCTTTGAAATCTAATGATTTTGTTATTCAAAATTTTTAATTTCTGACAAAAAACACATCAACATAATCTAAAGTTGTCATAAATTGTAAATACTCTTAGAAATCTAATAACTTTTGAAAAATGCCAATAATTCCCGATGAAAAACACTGACATAACATAACAGAAAATAGTTTAGAATTGTAAATCTTCTTCGAAATCGAACGATTTTTGTTTAAAATAACAAATTTCCTGTAAAAAACGTTAATATAACCTGAAAATGTTCAAAAATTGTTAATCCTGTTCGAACTATAATGATTTTTGTTTTAAAATACCCGTTTTTGGTGTAAAACGATAACATAACCTTGAATTATCCAAAGTTTATGAACCTTCAAAACCTAATTATTTTTGTTTATAAATTTCAATTTCCGGCAAAGTACACTAATAAAACCAAAAACGTCAATTGTTGAAAAAAATTTAATCTTTAAAATCTAATATTTTTTTATTAAAAATACCCATTTCCGATGAAAATAACGATCACAACCTAGAGATTTTAGAAATTCTAAGTCATCTTCGAAACTTTCTGATTTTATATTAAAATTCTTTTTTTGTTTTGTTTGAAACTGATTCCCAGCGAAAAGCGCTAACATAAAACATGTATAATATTTTCAATAATTTATTAGACAGTTTGAAAGTTTTAATTTAACAGCACAAGAGTAGTTAAAAAACAGAAATGTTTCTTAATTCGTATGAGGTTTTTTAAGATTTTTCTTATTGAAAGGGATTATTTGTAGATTTAATTCCCAAAATTTTAAATTTAAGATATAAAACAACTTCAAGCTAATCAGATTTTCAAAAACAATGATATCGAGATTTTCGAGACATGTATCTTTACCACCTCTTTTTTTTTTAGATAGAAACCCAAGAGACACATTTTCTTATTGCGTCTCTGAAACTCGTACGAAATAAATACCTTTTGACTTAATAAAAATAGCAATAAAAATAATTTCACTCACCACTAAAGTTTCTCGAACACTCGGTTGTATCGACTCCCAATAAACTGGTTTCGTTGATAAAGTTGAAACGAGTGAAATTAAGGATTGAATAAGATCAGCTGCCACAGGATCAGCAGTGTGCCTTAGTAAAGTAGAAACTTCTATTAGTTGATATTCGTGAGAACCTAGGAACGTAACCACGTACGAAATGTACGAAGAAGAAGATTCGCTTATCACAAGTCCAATTATAAATTCCAATCCAATCGTATAAAGAGGCCACCAATCTTGACACCGCCATCTACTCGTACTGGTACAATCCTGTAAAAAAATAATATTCCAATCTATTAAAAAACAATCGAGCCCTGTAACATAAACTTCCCTGACTGATTACCATCAAAAAATACTTACATCGTACAACGAATCCAGAACGCTGTTCTTTAAATCTGAAGGCGGAATTAAAGCAAGGCAGAGTTTTGCCATAGCTTCTTCCTCAAACTTCAAAACCCCAGAAACCGATCTGACTCCAGTTCCTAGCAACGCAAGCGCTGCTTTGCTAAATCTAGCATAAGGATGTTTCTGCATCGTGACTCCAACCGTCGTCATAATCTCAGGAATCAATTGTCTAAGTTGCAAACACGCAGTTTTTCTCCTCCGACTCTTCGAATTTGATTCAATCTGATACTTCAAAAGCTGAGTGACTAAACTAACAGTCAAAGTAGCCGGAAGAGATTCGCAAATCGCAGCCAACTCCATCGCATCCAAATCTTCATTTGCTCTATCAATTTCCTCTATTCCCTGTCTGTTTATAAACTTCCTCTTCTTCTCCCTGCTCCTTGCCATTTCCCTCAACTCCTCCACATCTCCAGTCGCCAGGACACATGATTGTCCCAGTAAATATTCCAGAGTCCCATTATCTTCCACGAGAGTCTCTCCAATCAGCTGAACTAATCCCAAAACTAGACAAATCAACGTCTGCCTCAAGCTTCTACCATAAACTCTATAAAACTGCACAATTTCTTGAACTAGTTCTGTCATCTTGTTTTTTAAATCTGAAGAATCTCCAATACATTTAGTCTTCCAGGAGGAAACACATCTGAGAGATATTGATGCCAACAACATCGTAGTTTTCGCGTGAGAACTTCGTTTTGCAGAAGATTTTGGAGTCGGTTGTTTCAGCAATTCGAGTAAATGATCCAAACCAAGACTCATTGTTTTTTGAGCTTGTTTTTCATCTACAGGATAATTCCTAGCAACTCTTCCATCCGTTAGAGTCACTAGAAGTTGATACCAGGACTCGAGAATCGTCTCATAGAAAGGCTTGTGGCCATCTTTTTCAATAACGACTTCTTCTTCCTCCTCTTCTCCATTTATCATTTCTGATCGAGGAATGCTGTCGAAAACATAACTCGCTAGCTTCTCCCAGTAGTCTTCTTTTTTGTCAAGCAACTTTTCTAGATTCGTCTGGAAGTCCTTTTCCAAGAGGGTGCTTTTAAACAGCTCCAACGTGACAATATCAATCAATTGCGAATAGCCTCTAACATCAGGAACTAATCTACGAAATAATGGAGCGAACAAATTACTCCAAAAATCTGCCCTTTTGCGGAAAAAGCTAACGAGAATTTCGTTCCGATGGTACCACATCGCTCTTAAAAGACTCAAAGTTGAATCATAAAGTCTATCGTAGACGATGTCCTCTTCCTGATGAATCCTTTGCATATAAAGATCCAAAAATCTGGTACAACCTTCGGTCAAAAATTCATCAGCAGGTCTCGGAAAAATTCTCCTACGCTCTGCTTGATGCATGATGTTAAAAAGAGCCTCCGTTAATCCAGGTTGACGATCAAGACAAACTGCTACCAATTCAAGAATCGCGACCTTAACTTCCGCAGCACAGGTGGGAGACATCAATCGAGAAGCAAAAGTTTCTCTAATAGCTGTCCCATCCATTCCCATACAAACTAAAAGTGACATGGAGAATCCTTCAGCGAATTTCTTCAGCAATCTAACCGCCATTGCTTGAAGTGCAGGACTGAACCAGACGTAGAGATAATCAACAATAGTTGGAACGATCAAGAGACCATTTGGTAAAGAAGGAGAAGCATAAAGAGCAATTTCGAGCGGAGATCTTTCCTCTATTCCAAGTCCCAGATTCTTCCGATACATGAGAAGTCTGTTGACTACCGAAAGTGCCAATTGCACACTTTTTATTACCTTGAAGCCTTTCCCAGCGATCCAATCAGTCTCATTCATCATTCGATTACTCAAAGCTCGTTCTCCAGTTCTCACGAGTTTCAAAAGCGCGTGCCTTGGCTCCAAATGAAGTAGATTATAGGTTACAATAAGTCTCAATTCATTTCGCGACTCGCCCTTTTGTCCTGTGACTGAATCGAGAGCTCGGTGCAGACAAAATACGCTTTTTAGCCAGAGTTCCACCTTCTCAGATTCTGATTGGAAGTACCAGGAGTCTAGTTTTGGAAGAACGCTCTGAAGCAGAAGGACCATTCCGGGAATTTCGACTGCGTACATAGCTTCTTTACTGTGTCGGGCAATTAGATAATTCGATAAGGTGTCTAAGTAGGCGTTCAGGATTGGATAAGTGTGCTGGATAGTCTCGATACTTGAAAGCCAGGAAGCTACAAGGCCTCCGTCGAAGGAGACGGCTTCAGCGAATTGTGTAGTTTTTTGGTAACGATCATCGAAGCGAGGATAGACTCCGGTTCTCATTCGAGAAAGGACGTCTTCTGGATATCTGAGAACGAGTTTTGAAGAGACGCGGATGCAGGCAGCGACTACTTTGTAGATACTGAGAGGTAGAATCGGGTAGGAGAATCTGTTGATGATTTCGAAACTCAATTCTGTGGGGATGACCATACTTCGTGGAATTTCTATATCCACTGCGAGGAGAGATTCTAGGAGACCAAAGCCCTGGGTGACTTGTTCCGGGAGAATTGCTTCTGTGTTGCTCAGATTGGCCATTCCACCACTCGCTTGGAGGAAGAGCTGTTCGATTTTGTGGTGGAAGGCATCCCAGTAAGATCCTTTTGTTCGCCAGAGGATAATATCGAATTCATCGCCGTCGTCTTTTCTTCTGGCTGATTCGATTCTTTCACGAGGAGTAATTTTGGGGATTGTGAAGGTGTTCCTGTGGATGATGCACTCTTGTTCGTAGGGTTTAAGAGGTTCGTTGGAGCGAAGCTGTCGTCGAGGAACTTCCAGGGTGATGGAGGATAAATTGTCCAGCGCTTGTACTACCTTAAAAATGCATTTAATGAGATGAATAAAAGACATTTTATATCTAATTTATTTTAATAAATATTATGTTCGGGCCCCGGACTCATTTAATAAATTAAAAATAGTTTCAATAGTAACAAAATAGTGTTATGAAATTTTTTAAATATTAAATCGAGGGGTTAACTAATCTTTAAATCTGGCATACAATATTTTTGTAAAGCCTTGACATTTTCAGAATCACTTGAAATCCGTAAAAATCCTTTGAATCCCTTAAATATGGTGAAATCTCTGAAATCCGTGGAAATCCTGGACAACCTCTTCAAATTTCATTTTATTTCATTTATTCCCTAAATTTCTCTAGAAATCCATTGGAATCCGTTGACATCTATTAAATAGAATTGATGTCATGGAAATCTTTAAAAATCCCTTAAAATTGATCAAATCCGATAAATCTTTTAAAACCCCTAGTAAGCTTTGACATCCCGTAAAATCTTCGAAAACTTTTAAAGCTTACAAAGTCACTTGAAGTTCCTTAGAAATTGTTACATCTCTTAAAATTGTCTATAATCCTATGAAATTCTTTGAATTCTCGTGGAATTCCTCGGAATCTTTTATATATATATATATATATATATATATATA
>JAABKJ010003976.1:0-25046 GCA_011634705.1 Andricus grossulariae
AATAAGTTTACAAATAAAAAAAGTGTCGGTAAGGTAGGAAGCCGGTCACGTGACCCACTCGTCACATGGCCTTAATAAGAAAAATCATAGGAAACCTTATGTGAATTAAGATACATTTTTGTGCTTTTTAATACGGTTAAATTAAAACTGTTAAAGTATCTAATAAATTTTTGAAAATATTATACATGTTTCATGTCAGTGCTTTACGCTGTGAATTATAATTTTCAAACAAGAATTTTAATCTAAAATCATAAAGATGCGAGGACTTAAAATTCACACCGAAAATGGGTATTTTTAATAATAAATTATTGGATTCCAATAATGAAATTTTTTTCAACTATTTACCTTTCTCGGCTTTATTAGCGTTACTTACCGAAAATTGACATTTTTAAATAAAAATCATCAGATTTTGGAAGTTCGATAATTTTTTAACAATTCTAGGTTACACTGGCGTTTTACATAAAAAATCGGTATTTTCAAACAAAAAATATTATAATTTGAATAAGATTTAGAATCTTTTAACAATGTTGCATTATGTTAGCGTTTTTTGTTGGAAATTCGTATTTTTATTTTTTTATAATTAGATTTCAAAGAAGATTCACAACTTCTTAGCAATTTTTGGTTATTTTGGCATTTTAAGTCAGAAGACGGTATTTTTCGTAAAAAATCAGTACTCATTAGACTTCAAGGAAAATAATTTTTTTTGTACAATTTAGGTAAGCTAGCGGTATTCAATACAGGTTTCAAACAAGATTTACAATTTTTGAATAGTTTCGGGTTTTATTAACGTTTTTCGCATGAAATTGATTATTTTAAACAAAAATAATTAGGTTTCGAAGAAGATTTACAATTCTAAACGATTCTATGTTCGTTTGTTTTTAAATTATTAGTATTTTTAATAAAAAATTATTATATTTCAAAGAATATTTACAATTTTTCAACAAATGTAGGTTATTTTGGTATGTTTTACCTGAAACTGGTATTTAAAAAAAAAATTAGATTTAAATCCAATGATTTTTATTTAAAATAATAGAATTTACAAGCTTGAACAATTTCGGATTCTGTTAGAGTTTTCGTCGCAAATAGACATTTTCATTTAAAAAATCATTAGGTTTCAAAGAAGATTCATAATTTTTTAACAATTTTAAGTCACATTGGAGAATTTAGTCGCAAATTGGTATTTTTAAACCTAAATCATTATAATCTGAACAAGATTTAGAATTTTTAAACAATTTTAGTTTATGCTAGTATTTTTAGTCAGAAATTTGTATTTTGTTTTGATTAGCTTTCAAAGAAGATTCACAGCTTTTCAAAAATCTTAGGCTATGTTGGCGTTTTCCACCAGAAATCGGTATTTTTTAGTAAAAATCATTAGATTTCAAAAAAGGAATTTTTTCTGTATAATTGCAGGTCAAGCTAGAGGTTTTCAAAGAAGATTGAAAATTTTTGAACAATTTAAGGTTATGTTAATGCTTTTTTTCTAAAAGAAATTAGTTATTTTAAACAAAAATCATTCAATTTCAAAGAAGATTTAGAATTTAGAACGATTTTTGAAGAAAAATGATCAGAATTCAATCCAATGATTTTTGATTAAAAAATAAAATTTACGAGCTTGAACAATTTCGAATTATGTTAGTGTTTTTCGTTATAAATTTACATTTTCATTGAACATTTATTAGATTTCAAAGAAGATGAATAATTATATAACAATTTTAAGTTACATTGGAGTTTTTAGTCGCAAATTGGTATTTTTAAACAAAAATCATTAGAATCGGAACAAGTTTTAGAATGTTTGAACAATTTTGGATTATGTGAGTGTTTTTCATCGAAAATTTAATAATTTTACATAAGAATTTAATAAATAAAGAATTCAATCCATAAAAAAATGGTAAAAAAGTAGATTTTTTTCTAAAATAACCTAATAATAATAAAACAATTTTTTGTTATACGTTATGTTAGTATTTTTCTTCTAAAATTAGTATTTTTTAACAAAAAATTAACTGTTTCATTGCCTATTTAATGCACAAAAATATTATATATTAATTCTGAAGTTAAGATATCAATTTTCAACAATTAACATAAATGTTGTCTTTGTATATCTTTTCTATTATTTTAGATAATAGATACTGTGAAATAACAAATATTTTTTTTAATATTAATTTTATATTTTAATTTAAAAATTACGTGAGACAGCATAAATAATAATCGTGCGCCTAGCACACGTATATGTTTTCTAGTTGAATAAAAAATCATTAATTATCTACCTTTATTGGCTTGAGGAGTCTTAAGTCTCGCGTAAGAATACATAGGATCTTCCTGAGAACTTTGTTGAGATATACTTGGTGTTTCTCGTTCAGACTTTCTTTCTATAAAGTAAATATTTTATATGAACGTTTCGTATAAGTACAAATGTCGTAGGTATTAATCAGTTTAGGCTGTGGGCCGACTGCCGGCGTGCAGAAGAATTTGGTACAAAATCTTTACCTGGCTTCCAATTGCCTCGTTTATTTAGGCATTAAGAAGAATACTCAACAAATATTTTAAAAGCCTGGCGCACTTGAGGCAATTACAAGAAATTAACCGTGGAGTATTAAAACACATTAAATGACTATCTAACATTTGATTGTTATTTTGATGTTTATCTAATTAATGAAATAAACGTTTACAAAATAATAGTAATAATTATTTCATGTAATATATTTAAAAAGGCTTTTAATTTAAGTTTATTTTTTACAGGTTTCATTGGTAAGCAGTTTATTTTTATTTTGTAATTCGGTTACTGCAAATTTTTTGTGGATTTAGTAAATATTACAACGTAAAATTGTTTAAATTCCAGGAAGAAGGTGTGTTGAGAGCTCAAAAGAAGCATGTTAAATGATAAATTTAGCCATTTACTAAGAAATAAACAATTGTGCTTTAATTTAAAGTAGATAATTTCTTGTAATTTATATTAACAATTATTATTAATTCATTATTTAATTAATATAAATGATTTTCCATGATTTAGTGATAACAGGCCTCGAATGCGGTTAAGAATTCATCTTTTTTGGTCAAAAATGATATTGTTTGCTTCAAAATTCAATTACTCTGTTGAAAATTCAACAATTTTGTTACAAAGTCATACTACTTGGTTGAAAATTCAACTATTTTGTTGAAAATTCGTTTTTTTGGCTTGAAAATTCAACAATTTGATTGCAATTTTGTTCTTTTTTGACTAAAAAATTTATTTTTGTTGAAAATTCATGTGTTTCTGTAGAAACTTCACCTTTTTTGGTTACAAATTCCACTGGCTGGATACAAATTAATCCGTTTCGGTTGAAAAATAACTTTTTTGTTGAAAATTCAACTGTTTTGTAGAAAATTTGTATTTTTGGTTCGAAAATTTAACATATTGGTAGAAAATTTCATTATTGAGTTGAAAATTTATGTTTTTTTTTAAGTTAAAATTCAACTATTTGGTTAAAAATTCGTCTTTCTTGGTAGATAAATAATCTTCTGTGTTGAAAATTCGTATTCTTTTTGATGATAATTAATTTTTTAAACTAAAAATTGAACTATTTTGTTGATCACTCAACTGATTGGTTGAAAATTAACTTTTTTGTTAAAAATTCATATTCTCGGGTTAAGAATTCAATTGTTTCGTAGAAAATTCATCTTTTTCGCTTGAAAATTCAACGCTTTCGTAGAAAAAATCAACTATTTGGTACAAAATTAAACTGTTTTGTAGAAAATTAGTTTTTTTTTTAATTGAAAATTAATTCTCCCGAATGAAAATTAAACTACACCATTTTTGGTTAATAACTGATCTTTTTTAGTTTAGAAATTCCACTATTTAGTTATATTTTTTTAGAAACTAACATCAAATCTGCTGTTCAAACTATTTAGTAGAAAAGTTATGTATTTTGTTGAAAATTCGCCCTTATTGGTAGAAAATTAATTTTCTGTGTTGAAAACTCATTATTTTCGCTTATAAATTAGACTATTTAAGCATATGACATCAAATCATTATTCTTATTATTTTGTGAAAGTATACTTCATTAATTAGATGAAAATAAAAATAAAATGTTAGATGGCATTAAATGTGTGTTTTAATACTCTGTGGTTAGTTTCTTTAAATTGCCTAAAACGCGTCAGGCGTTCAGAAGAATAGTTGAGTATTCTTCAGAATGTCTCAATAAATCAGGCACAAGAACGCCAGATAAAGATTTTGTCCCAAATTCTTCCGACATATATAAATAATTGAACAAACTTTTGGCTTTTTAAAAACATTGAAGGTAAACCTTTATCTTGTACAGTAGCATAAAGTTCCAAAGTATCTCCAATTGTTTCTGTTGCTTCATAGATTATATCTTGAGGAGTTGACTCCATCCTACTTCCACTGCTCACATTTTTATCCTTTGGGATGTCTGGAAGACTTCTATTAGCAGTTGTAGGCCTGTACATAGAGAAAAAAAACAACTTTATTGAATTATTCTCCTGAGAAATAGATTTTTTGTAGGCTGGAACAGTTCTCTTCCGATCACCAAAATTAAGCAGATCAACCACTTTGATAAGCGAATTAACATCAACTTTAAACTGCGTTTTTCTGCATTTAGTAACCTTAAAATTAAAAAAACCTTAAACCCTTGAATAAATATGAACTTTTTTCTAAAACAATAGGTTTCTAAATGACATTCAATGTTACTTTTTTCTGAGTCCATATATTCACATTTTAAGTACGTTACTCCACTTTTCCGAAATCAGGGCTCGGATCGATCAGAAAGCTTCAAAAAAGTCGTACTAGTCGCATAAAATTACAAAAAAATCGCATGGAATTTCGGAAAAAGTCCACGAAGAGTCGTATCAAATTTTGTAAGATAATACAAAAAAAAACAGTATCAGACACTGAATGACTGAATTAATAACTTCATTTGCTTAGGAATATAGAGTAAATAACTTTTATTGATTTTAAATACTCTGTGCACAATCAAAATAAACTGTAGAGTTAAAAACAGGTTTTTAAAAATATTTATTCAGTTTGAAGGATTCCAAATTTGGGTTTAAAATATTTATTTCTTAACTGTTAAACTTGTCAACTTGGATTATTTTAAAATTACAGAATTTTAATTTACATTCATTTTGAACACTTTTAACTTGAAATTACTCAACAAATAATGCTTTAAATTTGAGATTGTATAATTTGAATATGAAATTGTCAATTTTTTAAATAATTTAGACTTCACAGCCTCAAATGCTCTCTAAACAGGGTAAATGGGTGATTTTTCACGAAAATAGAAAAATAACAGGGGAATAAATTCTTTTAAATAAAATTAATATATAGATACAATATTGAATTCAATATGAAATGCTTTAAATTCCTAAGATTTCAATATGAAATACATTGCGTTTTCAAGAAAATAGTTGAATGTTTAACCAAAAGAGACGAATTTTCAACGCATAGACGAATTTTTAAGAAAATAGCTGAGTTTTCAAGTGCAAAAGTCGAATGGTTTAGAAAACAGTTGACTTTTAAGCCCGAAAGTTTAATTTTTGATCAAACAGTTAAATTAAAACAAAAATAATAAATTTCAACTATATATTCAATAATAGTTGAAAACTTTTAAGCATAAGCGACGAATTTTTAAACAAGTTAATTGAAATATTAGCCAAATAGTTGAAACTTCAACGTACAAAGATAAATTTTCAAACAAATGGTCAAATTATCATACAAAAAAGATTAACCTTCAACTAAACAGTTGAATTTCCAAGGCAAGAAGATAAATTCTTTAAAAGAAAGTTGCATTATCAACCTGAAAAGTTGAATTTTTAACAAAAAAGATAATTTTCAAAGAAGAAAGATGAATTTTCAACCAAATTGTTGTATTTACAATTTTTCAGAAGACAGTTGAATTTTCAATGTAAAAGCTCATTGTCAGCCAAGAAAGATGAATTTCCAATTCAAAAGGACGAATTTTCTATCTAAAAAGACGAATGTTCAACCAAATGGTCGAATTTTTAGACAAAAAATATTAAAATTCAACCACAAACAGTTGCACTTTCAACCAAAAAATTGAATTTTTTAAACCAAAAAGACGAATATGTAGAATACAGTTGAATTATCAACCTTAAAAGGTAAATTAAAAATATATAAATATTTTAAATCAAGAAAAATAAATTTTTACTCATATAGTTGGCATTTGAAAAGAATCAATTGATTTTCAACCAAAAAGTTGCATTTATAATCAAATAGTTGAACTTTCAATCGAAAGAGAAAAATGTTATAGTCAAAAAGACGAATTTTTTAGAAGACAGTTGAATTTTTAATAAAAAAGCTTATTTTCATCCACGAAAGATACATTTTTTGCCAAAAAAGATTACTTTTCTACGATAAAAGATTAATTTTCTATCCAAATAGATGAATTTTCTACCAATATAGTTCCATTTTCAACCAAATAGTCGAATTTTTAACCAAAAAGAATGAACTTTCAACCAATGACATTTAAATTTTCTAATTGGGTTCTATCAATTCAGTTCACATTTAAGCGAAGAATGAGAAAAAGGTGAAAAGGGGAAGCTTTTTGAAAACAGGGGAAAAAAGAGGAATTCTTTTTAAAAAAGGGGAATAGGGGAAAGAGTGTGAAGTCCGACATTAAATTTTAAATGAATCTATTTTAAACGTTTTCGGCTTTAAAATGATCAACGGTTAAGGCTTGCAATTTGAACAAATTAAAATTTTGAATACGGATTCGCGCAATCAGAAGTTGGTCAATTTTTAACGTTATAAATTAAAAATTTTCTATGTATAAAGCATTAACGAGAAATTATTCAATTTATAATGTTCTCAATTAAAATAGTACAATTTTTCTAGTTTTAAATTTCAATTTGATTAAAATTAGAACGAAGTGTAGCGGACTTCAGAAAAAAAAAAACTGAAAAAAGTTGATTAGCCGCATTTTTCTTCAAAACATCGCGAAGTCGAATTTTTTCAAAAAAAAAACCGATAAAGGTAAAAAAGTCGCACGATCCGAGCCTTGAAAAAAATGTCAATAAGAATAATATTATTCCACTCTATATAGGAAAAGTAATTGCGTTTATAAACTGACTTTCCTTGAACCCGAATTTTGAAAAAATTATAAAAATGTAATTAAAAAATTATCTTTCTTAATCAGCTACAATTTCCTTTCAATTTTGTCTATTCCAAACACCCGACTGTACACGAAACCTGCTTAAATTAAGCTTTAATATATTATCTAATCTAATCTATCTAAATGAAAATATCTACTGTCTATCGATATTGATTGCAATTATGTTAATTTAAAACCTGCAACCGTTAGCCGTAAGATTGTTAGTAATATTAAGACTGCAAAACTAAAGCTTCTCTTTTCACAGAATAAAATAAAAAATATTATTTTAAAAAATGTTGAATGAGAATTGAAATTTTTATTTTTAAATTATTTGCGTATATTTGGAATCAAAGTCCAAACATTCGAAATACGTATTCCGTCGTAAAATATATTAATTTATGCATGCACAATCGTATGTGGAAATAAGTACTTTTATATTCAACAAATAAATTCAGATTATAAAATTAAATTAATTATATATTCAATGAAAACAAAACACTAAAACTTTTTAAACAATTACGTTGGAATTTAAAAAAAGTGCAAAGAAGTGAAACGTATGCATCAATTAAATTAGACAAGGGTTTGGGAGATCCTGATTTAAAAAACGCAAATTGAAGGAATAAAATGAGAGAGAATGTGAAATTGCAGTGATGGGAGCAATCTAAAATAAATATATTGTTAATTTCTGAGTAGCAAAGGGATCTGCATGCAGCCATGCCAGGTCTGAGGTTGAAACCTTTTGCCACAATCCGTGGTATCTTGCGAAATAACTTGAGAGATCTCTGATGTTGGCAGTCTGTTGAAACCTTCATTGTCAGGATGAGTGATTGTCACCATACCCGCTAATCCCAGGAACTCACTCCTGTTGTAATAGAATCGCCATCATGAAGTGCAAAATCTACTTCTTACGCTCTCATTTGTTTTTCCTCTGGCATCACAAATTTTCCCAATTTCTTTTACTAAAGCACCATCCATGAACTACGTTACCAAATTTGGGCTATTTTGGACCCCACCCCCCAGGAACACAGCCGTTGGCTAAACACAGATTTCACGTTTATTCTGCTGGAAATAAATTCTTTTAAATAAAGTTAATGTACAGGTACCATATTGAATTTAATATGAAAAGCCTTAAATTCCTAAGATTTTAAATCGAAATTTATTGAATTTTGAATCAAAAAATATTTTATAACAAGAGATAGATTTTAAACTAAAAACATTATTTTTTAACCAAACAGTTTGTACTAACAATCAAATAGTTGAACATTCCAGCAAAGAGAGGAATTTGCAAGAAAACAGTTGAGCTTTCAACCAAATAGTTAAATTTTCAATCCAAAAGGACGAATATTGTACAAAACAGGTGAATCTTCAACCTAAAAAATGAATGTTTAACAAGACAGTTCAACTTAATAAGTAGTTGAATTTGTTATTAAAAAATATGACTTTTTAACAATATAGTACAATATAGTAACAAAATAACTGAATTTTCAACCAAATAGTGTAATTGTTAACCAAACGAGATGAATTCCAAACCGAAAATAAAATAGTGGATTAACTTTAAATTTAGATTAACTTTAGATAAACTTTCAACCAAAAACGAGAAAAAAGGAAAAAGGGGAAGTTTCTTAAAATAGGGGGAAAAAAAAGAATTCTTTAAAAACAAGGAATAGGGGAAAGAGTGTGAAATCTTAAATATGAAGTCATTTTAAAAACTAGTCAAGTTATTATTGAACTGTACAGTTATGTAAGTTCGTAAAGTTACTTCTACTGCCGCCGCCCTTCCTCAAATTGACAACGTAGTTTATGGACGACCCCTAACTGAAGACCGATATAAAAGATCAAATAGCCAGCTTTAAATGTATATTGCGAACTACTGCATAGTATTTTTCCAATCAACATTGATATTTTTATTTCTTTTATTTGATCATTATACACTGGAGCTTGGATTTAATACCGGTTTTGGACATGGCTTGCAGTGGCCTCCAAACTAAATTCAGACCGTCCAAACGTAATCAGTCAGGTCCGCGTGAACTATTTCCGTTGGATATAGACGCATGGCGCAACCCGATGCAACTAACGCGCTGAGAGTGCGGCCCTTCAGCTGTTTGTCACGCTTGACTGAGCACCGCCTCTCTTTCGGCCCCACGACTCCTCTAATCACGAAACCGCCGAGGCATAAATTGTCGGAACGAATTAAATCCGACCTGATTAAATCCAAGTTCCAGTGTATTGGGATAATTTTACTTAACTCGATCGTTATTTATATATTGTTTTAAAGAAGAGTTACACACTTGTTCTCATTGCGACGACAACTGCAGATGCAAGCAACGAGAAGTCCTACAAATGACAGCAGTGTTCCAACGGAGATGACCCAGTAATACCAAGCATCTTCGTCAAAAATTGGATACACCATTTTCGAGTCTTCCTCTCGCCTGAAGGCTGAATTCTAAATTACCAAAAAAAGGAATGACATCTGATTAAAAGATAGAATTCTTAGTTCTTACATTTAGGTTTGACACATTTATAGTATGAAGGGTCAGTAAGAGCTTCCACATTTTTAGAAAAAAAGTTTTTACCAGCCCAATACCTTTAATATTGAAAAGATTTCATTTAAAATATTGTGATTGAACAACAGGAATACGAAATTCCGAAAATGGTAATCAATGATAATGATTCAAAATATATTTTTCAAAAATAATGCAGAATATAAGTTTCATATTTCAGTATGCGATTTTCCGGGTGGTCATTTTTATTGCCGGAAAAAATTCCCGGTCGGTAAACATTTTTCCAGGGCATTGTAATTAGACATTTCAATCTGTAGAAGCTGAAGATTTCTTTAAATTTGAAATAATCAAAACTAAACTGCAAATTAAAGCAGCTAAAATTAAACTCTTGTGAATTTTTAACTTTCCAAATAAAAGCTTAAAAAAATTGTAATTCCAAATTTTTTATTTCAATTGTTTAATAATAAATAAGTTATACAATGAAAACTTTTTGATATAAATAGGCTTAATTATATCGCTTAAAAAAAATGTATCTCACAATGAAACATTCAAAATGATAAAGTATCAATTCCACTAACTTTAATTATACAAACTAAATGTCGCCACTTTTATCGTTGGAAAAAATCCCCGGTACTTAACATTTTTTCTCGGTCATACGAATAAAAATAGTTTTTGGTAACTACAGACTTCACAGCCCAAAATGCTCCCAAAACAGGGAAAATAGGGTGATACTTGTCGAAAATAGGGGAACGAAATAGTTGAATTTTCAACCAAAAGAGTTTAATTTTTAACAAACGAGTTGAGTTTTCAAGTTAAAAAGTTGAATGGTTTAGAAAATAGTTGACTTTTTAATTAAACAACTGAATTTCTAACTGAGTAGTTGAACTTTAAACCAAATGGTCGCATTTTCAAATAAAAAAGGATTAGATTTCAATCAAAAACAGTTGAATTATCAACCTGAAAAGGTTTTCTTTCAACAAAAAAATACAATTTTCATTCACGTAAGATGAAGTTACAAATAGTTGAATGTAAAAAGAAAAGATTAATTTTGAACCCAAAAGTTGCGTTTGTAACTAAACAGTTGAATTTCCAATAAAAAGAGGCGAAGTTTCAACAAAATAGTTTATCGTTTATACAAATAGTTGAATTTTCGAGTCATGAAGCTGATTTTTCTGGAAGAAAGTTGTATTTTCAACAAAAAAGGTACATTTTAACCAAGAAAGATAAATTTTAAAGGCAAAAGGATTAATTTTCTACCATAATAGATGAATTTTCAATCCAAAAGGACGAATTTACTATCTAAAAAGACAAAGGATCAACAAACTGTTATTTTCAAACCAAATGTTCGAATTTTCAAACAAAAGGAATTGAAATTCATCCATAAACAGTTGCATTTTCAACTTTCAACAAAAAGGGATTACTTTTCTACCATATTAGATAAATTTTCTATATAAAAAGACGAAAGTTTAACAAAACAGTTCAATTTTCGACCAAAAAAGAAGATTTTTTAACAAAATAATTGAATTTTTAACTAAATAGTTCATTTTTGAACCTGCAAAGACGAATTATAAAACAAAAATTAATGAAATTCATCCACAAACAGTTGCACTTTCAACCAAATACACAGTTGAATTTACAAATCAAAAAGAATTCTTTTTGAAGACAGCTGAATTATCAAACTGTAAAGACGAATTTTAAACAAACAACACTATTTTCAACAAATATAGATGAACTTTCAACCAAATAGTTGAATTTAGAAACAATATTGTAACCAAACAGTTGTACTTACAACCAAATAGTTGATTTTTTAATTAAAAGGGACGAATTTTGCAGCCGAAAAGACGAATTTTTAAGAAAGTTTTTTTTCGACCAAGAAAGAAAAATTGTTTACCAAAAAAGATTACTTTTTATTGGTGAAAGATGAAGTTTGCATCCAAACAGACGAATTTTTTAACATTTTCAACCAAAAAGCAAGACTTTTTTCCTTAAAAACAGGGAAAAACAAGAAATTCTTTAAAAATAGGGAAAAAGGGGAATCGGGGAAAAAGGGAGCAGCCTGTAACTAAAATTTAATATAATGGGTTTTCTTACTATATGAACGTTTTAACAGATATTTGTTGAAATTAATACTAATCATGATTTGATAAACTTTAAGGTTTTTTATTGAAAATTAAGCAAAATTTCCCATTACAGTGGCCACCTTGAATTTCGTCACACTTTTAAATACACATTCTGATAAATATACCATTGTATATTATTAAAAATATAAATTTTTCGCACAAATGCATTATTTATGGATTTATTTGTCTTTTATCTCGCTTTACATTTATTCTTTAATTTAATACTTTTTAAATTAAGCTTTATTACAGTGATACTCTAAAATTAACAGAAAATATGGTTTCTTATATTCTTATATATTTAAATGAAATAATTAAATAAAAAATCAGCAAGAACTTACTTGAGCAAAAACTATAGATCCTGCAACGGATCCCTCAGAATGTTATCTTCATGTCATTTTCGTATTTCAAAAGCTAAAATTAGTTCAAATTAATAGTGAACTATTAGCTGGTACCAAGACCTTGTTTTACCACAGCCAACTTATGATTCACATTTCCGTCCACCTCTGCAAAGACGATATAAATCATCAATTAAACCGTTGACACTTTTTTTAGTTGTCGCTGCAACGAGTCACGCACTACGCCCATGAATACATTACTGTAATTCATACTCAAGTCTGCATTTTTATGGCAAATTAAATTTCACAGAATGCAAATTTTCAAACTTCAATTCACTCTCTAGTGATTGCAATAAATATTTCACTGATTGAGGTATTTTTCTATACACGCCTAGTCGCCTACGTCAAACATGTCACTCAACCTAACCTCATTCACCACGTAAATAACGAGTATTTCCATTACACAAAACTTCGTATCTTTGATATAAAATGGACAAGTGTAGCGAATGCACAAGGAGACGACGAAACTATTTTTTCACTTTTCACTTCAACTGAATTAACAATATTCAAGTTTATTAACGGTTTTTACCTTACAGGTGGCAGAAAAATACAATACAACTTCTAAACTTCGTGTTCTAAACTGAAGTTGGTAATATTACCCTAATGTGAGGAGCGAAAATGGTAACTTGACCATAGATGGCCATTTTACCTATTGGAAAGTTTACTGCGCATGTGCAATGTACTTTCTGTTGTACACAGTTGTTGCGATCATTTTTGCTCGTTCTACGCAGTGTAGACAGTTTTATTTAATTTTTTAATTAATGTGACAAATAACTGAAAAAAATTTCAAAGTGAAAATAAATTTCTATGAAAAAGGAAGTAAGGGAGCATGTATGCGTTGTATGTACGGCTTGTGCAAAAATTATAGTCGTACCAAAGCATACAAGGAACATAACCTCTTGGTCGTATTGGGATCTGAAATCATAACGTCACAGTGTCACGTGATAGGCAATATGGAGGCAACAATAAGGTCACTTTACCGGTAATACATGCGATGCGAAGGGTTTTTAATTTATTTTAAAAAATTATTTCGAAGAACTGGGAGTCAGTATCTGCAAAAATGGTCAGAGTAGATATTTCAAGATAGGACAAAAAAATTGTGCACGTTGGACATTTTATAAATTTGGAACAAATATCAATTATAAATTGATTGAATCGTCATCCAGTGTCTTATTTTCGTGAAAAATGGTTTGTTTTTCATTATTTAAAGAGGGTTGAGCATGGCTAGGTAGTCTTACTTTCGAAACTGAATTTCAAATATATCACAAAGGAATATGAATTATGTTTTCTGTGAAAATTTTAGATCCTCTCAGAACGTACAAAAAAGTGGCTTCCATCTAGTTTTCACGATAAATACATTGGACACATATCCTTGAAAAGTGGACAATTTTCTATTTGTAAGTGCGTTTTAGGACACTTCACATAAAAATACCTTAATTAAGTAGAAAGTGAGATTTTACTTAAAATAATATAAATGAGTGATATACGGAACATAACGTAATTTTATGTTATATGTTCTATAATAATGACGATAATAATTCACCATTTGGATATAAATGGTGTATAATGACTTATTTTAAGTTGTTCCTCAAATGTGTTATTATATTAAAGTAAAAGAAAATAGAAGCATCCAGTTAGAAAATTATTATTTTTTAAAGATATGATGATATGCCTAATGAAGAGAAGAAGGAAAAAACGCTTTTTTCAACTTTATGAGGTCTACATACACGAATTCAAACTTGTCTTCTGGTGCTACTTGAATTTCTTACGGATTATATTGCTTTAAACTCAACAAAATATTAACACAATATTAATTTTTATTATAAACTTCAAATGGATCATGTAGTAAAAGCTGTAATATGACGAGCACGAACCCGTTGTTTTAGTACTATATTTTGCCACCAGTTGGCGTATCGTTGTATTTCAGATCCCAATTAGTTTTATGAAAAGTTTGACTTCGTCGGTTTTCATCAAATCACCACATCTCGAGGTACCCTGAGTGACAAAAAAAAAAAACGATTTTTATTAAGGTTTCTGTTTGTAGTCTGTAGGCACGATAACTTTCGAAAGACTAATCAGATTGGATTGAGCTTCGGAACACTTTTTTAAAGCTTAAAAAGAAAATACAAGTTCGTTAACCAGTCATTGTTTACAGATATTTCTGGATTTATCCATCGAAAATGCTTTATGAAAAACTATATGAAATTTTAAAAAATGTTGAAAAGAAAAATTGTTCATCTCAAAAAGTTCTAAAAATTTGGGTGAGACCATTTTTCTACTATGCGAGATACGACAAAATATTGCTTCTACAAATTCTATCTATATTAATTTCTTATTTTATTAATTCAAACCCCAAATGTGATTCAAATCATTTTTAAAGAAGGCGTATATATAGATTTAAATCGTGACAGCGCCTTAAAAAAGGAAAAAATTTTCAGCTAAAATAGAAGACATTTGAAAAAAAGTTTTAAAAACAAATTGTGGCTTTTAGGACGACCTACAAAATCACCCTGGCCTATTTTCTGATAGAACAAGGACAAAAGTACCGGAAACGTCTCACTTAATTTTTGTTGTTGAAAATTTCAGGCGTCCGAATAATTTTTTGGAATCCATTTTTCTGGTTTAAGAATGATCTTTTTGTTCTAAATTTCTTGATAATTCATATTTTTTGTAGAAAACTAATATTCTTGTGTAAAAAATCTACTTTTTAGTTGAAAGTTCCACTTGTTGGGTGAATTTTAAACTCTTTTTTTTTTTTAATCCAATTGTTTGTAAAGATTTATCATTTTGGTTGAAAATTTATCTTTTTTGTTTGAAAATCCATGTTTTTTGTTGATAACTCAGCTTTTTGATGGAACACATTTTTTTTGGGTCAAGATTCATAATATCTGTTAACAATTCGACCATTTGCTTATAAATTAACTTTTTGGTTGAAAATTCAGTTGTTTTGTAAATACTTCGAATTCTTGGCTTGAAAATGTAACAATTTATTTAAAAATTAAAGTATTTGGTTGAATTGAATGAATTATTTCGTTAAAAATTTAGCTATTTATTTGAAAATTTAACTATTCTGTTGGAAACTCGAATTTTTTTGGTTAAAAAATCAATTTTTGATACGAAAATGAAGTTTTTCCATTTTTGGTTGAAAGTTCTTATTTTTTAAGTTGAAAATTTATGTTTTTTTCAATTCGTCTATTTAGATATAAACTTAATCTTGTGTGCTGAAAATTCATCATTTCGGTTAAGGATTCAACTATTTTGTTAAACATTTTTTTTTTTACTTGAAATCAACTCGCTGATAATTCGATTCCTCATGGAAAGTTAGTTTGGTTAATTGAAAATTTAAGGATTCCATTTTTGGATGAAATTTTTTTTAATTGAAAATGAAACTATCTCGTTGAAAATGTATCTTTCTTGAATAAAAATGAACTTTCATCTGAAAAATTCTTCTTTTCCGGTTTAAAAGTCAGATGTTTTATAAAGCATTCGTCTTTTAAGCTTATAAATTTAACTATTTTGTTAAAAATTCGTAGACAATTTTTTTAGTGGGGATTTTTTTTTAGTTTAAAATTTAACTATCTGATTGCAAATTCATGTTTCTTGATTCAAATGTTAAAAATTCTTATTTCCCGGTTCAAGTCAACTGTTTGATCAAAAATTCGACTTTGAGAAATGGGAAAGTTGAATAAAAGAACGATATTAACATATTCAGCTTTATTGAAGTAATAATAAGGCAATATTGTGAAAAATTTAAATAGCCTACGTTACCTTCACTGACATCTCGCATTTAATAATTTCTCCTCAAAAATGGAAAAAACAAGAATTATTCACGCACTTAATTTTTTATCGTTTAACTTTATTTCCGTTAAAAATATCTCTCATTTAATGTTTGCGTACTTACAAAAACACAAGATTTGTCGCTTTGAAGTTCTAAGATTTCAAGATTTTCTGCCCAAGAGGTGAATTTTTAAACCAAATTTAACCACCAAAAAGATAAATATTGAACCAAATAGTTGAACTTTCAAACAAATAGTTAAATTTTCAACTCAAAAAGATAACTTTTGTTAAAGACAGTTGAACTTTCATCAGAAAAGTTTATTTTTAACCAAAAAAGATTACTTTTCTACCATAAAAGACGAATTTTCTATTCAAAAGTACGAATTTTCAGCCCGTTGAATTGAAAAAACGAATTTTTAACAAAAATAGTTGAATTTTCAACCAAAAAGATGAATTTTCAACCAAGAAAGATGACTCTTGTGCCAAGAGACAAATTTTTGATCAGTTGAATAAACAAAAACAAAACCGAATTTTTAACAAAATAGTTGAATTTTCAGTGGAAAAAATTTTTTTTCAACAAACAAGATAAATTTTCTAACCCAAAAGACGCATTTTCATCAAAATACATGAATTTTCTACCAAATAGCTCAATTTTCAACTTATAAAGTATAAATATCCATAACTAAAAACGGAATCGTTGAATTTTCAGATAAAAAGAATTAAATCTTTGACCAAAAAAAAATGGATTTTTCACAGAGATTTTCTACCAGACAATATGAAATTTAAAGAAAATACCTCAATTTTAAAAAAAGTTGTTGAATTTTGAAGGGGGAAAAAAATAATTATCTACAAAATAGTAGAATTTTTAACCACAAAAGTTGAATTTCCAACAAAAAAGTTAAATTTTCAACATAAAAGATGTATTATTATTATTAATATTATTAAAAATACCAATTTTCAACAAAAAATGTAACTGTCTGCAAAATAGTTGAATTTTCCTCTGAACAATTAGTCCAGATTTCAAACAGTTAGTTGAATTGTTAATCAATCAAGATGAATTCTCTTTAAAAAATGTAATAGTTATTACTTCTACGAAAATAGTTTAGTTTGAAATAAAATACAATGGAATTCAACAAAAAAAATCTAATTTTCAATAAAACAGTTGCATTTTCAACTATAAAAGATGATTTTTTAACCAAGAAGATTAATTTTTAAAGAATGGAATATTTAAATTTTCTACCAAACCTGAAGACGAATTTTAAACCAGTTGAATTAAACGAAAACCAAATGAATTTTTAACGAAATAGTTCAAATGTCAAACGAAAAGATACATTTTTAACAAAAAAAAATTAATTTTTTGAACCAAAAGACGAATTAAACTAAGGAGATGAATCTTTAAAAAAAATTTCAACAAAGCAGTCCAACCAAGTGGTTGAATTTTCAATCAATATTACATTATTTCTGACTAAATAGTTCAATTTTCAACATAAAATATGTATTTTTTCAAAGACATGATTAATGTCTCACTAAAAAAGGACAATTTTCGAGTCAATACATCAATTTACAACAAATCTGTCGTATTTAGAAGGAAAAACACGAATTATTTACAAAACAGAAGAATATTGAACTCGAAAATTTGAGTTTCTAAACACAAAAGTTGAATTTTCAACGAAAAAATTCCATTTTTAACTGAGAAAGATAATTTTTATACCAAAAAAGATCAATTTTCTACAAAAAGACGAATTTTCAACCCGTTGAATTGAATGAAGAAACAAGTTTTCAACTAAATATTTTAATTTTCAACCATAAATAGGAATTTTTAACAAAAAAGTTAAATTTTTAACCAAAATGATATATTATTTATATTTAGTTTCATTAGAAAAATACATCAATTTTCAACAGAAAAATTAACTTTCTACAAAATCGTGAAATTTTCTTCCAAATAGTCAAATTTTCAACCCAAAAATCTGAATTTTCAATTTAAATGATAAATCTTCTACCAAAAAAAAATTAATTTGTAACAAAGCAGTTCAAATTTCAACCTTTCAACAAAAGCTTTTAATTTGAAAGAAAATAACAGTTGAATTCAACCAAGAAAGTAGTATTTAAAAAAAAAAGAAGATTTTTATAACCAAGACGATTAATTTTCTAAAAATGAAATAATTGAATTTTTAACCAAACAGATAAATTTTTAACAAAGTAGTTAAACTTTCGACCAAGTACCTGGATTTTTGACAAAAAATGACTTGATAAAGTCGTTGCATTTTCAAAAAAATAAATTAATGTGGAACTAAATAGCAGAACGTTTAACCAAACGAGATGTATTTAGATCCAAAAATATAATAGTAGACTTTTCAACCTAAAATATTCGGATTTTTCTAATGGTTTCTATTAATTCCGGTCACATTTAAGAAAAAAAAAAACGAGAAAAAGTGGGAAAAGGGATGTCCTTCGAAAACAGTGGGAAAGAGCAGAATGCTTAAAAAAGGGTAAAAAAAGAGGGGAATAGGGAAATAAGTGTGACATCGGAAATATGAAAGTTTGGTGCAATTGCAGAATAGGGGCGTCACCTCTGTTTTGGCAGGAAAAAATTTTTTTTCGGCAAACGAACTATTAGAATCTTTAATTGAACGATAAATGAAGCGATTTGAGGAGGCAAAAGGTTTAAATTATTGTTACTTTTGTTATTACGATGTCTCAAATATGGGTCTGTCATGATATCGGAATGATCATATTTAACTCACCGTTTAGGTGCTTTTAAACAACCGTAGTGCCAGAAACAGTGTAAATAATTAATTAAAACTCCTTTGACCGGTCACAAAAAAATGTTAGTCAAATCCGTACCCCTTTCCAACATCTCGTGGGGGCGGGAAGGCACCCCTTTGACTGGTCACAAAAATAATGTTAATAATTTCGATCATAATATGATCATTCCTATATTGTGACAGACCCATATTTGAGACATCGTAGTAACAAAAGTAACAATAATTTTAAACGTTTGCCTTGTTAAATCGCTTCATTTATCGTTCAATTAAAGATTCTAATAGTTTCTTGCCGAAAAAAATTTTTTCAGCCAAAATAGGGGTGACCCCCTATTCTGCAATCCAACCGAAAGTTTTTTTTAAATTTAGTAGTGTATTATTGAACTTACTACAGGACCATCTTTAGTAAACTGTGTTCAAATTTATCATCAGGATATGTACTTCATGTTATCTAAAGCCTTCCTCTTGACAAGTTAAGCCTTTGAAATACAAACAACACAGAAAAATAAGCTTTCTACTTCAATCTACCTTGCAAATGTTTCATCTAATTTGTCATGATAAAGGAGATAACGAGAAGTATATAAGCATTAGAAACACCTGGCATAAAATATTCATTCAGTACACTCTTTAGGAACAACTAGTATTCACAATAATGAAGATCCTAGTTGTAACTCTGTGCATCGTAATGACCATTTTTCCGGATTTTGTGGGTGAGTTTATAAGAATGTAAAATTATATGTTCACCGTACAACAAATTAAAAATTAATACCCTAAAATAGGTTATATTCATGGATATAAAATTGTAATTAATTTCAATTATAATTTTATTATTATTATTATTATTATTATATCATTAAGCCGTTTCCCTTTCGGGGTTAAATGAAGATATATTAGTCTCTTCTACGAATAAAAATTTTTGTGTTTATACGTTCAATGGATTATTTTTAGAGTGAGTAAAGTAAGGAAAAATAGATTTTGTATCTAAACGTATATAATTTTTCCATTTTGAGGCAATAACTTGTATACATATGTTACGTTGGTAGAGGAGAGGTGACGTGGCCTATCAAGAAATTTTGCCATCAGGTCTTCTTATTGTTTAAATAAAGTTGAATATGTTATAACATAGCGTTCATTTACTAATTGTAGAGTTACTTTTTTTCATTTTATTTCTTTTACTTATTTTTTTTTTCATTCTATTTTATTTTTTATTTAATTTTTTTTTCAATTCATTTTGTTTTAATGAAAAAAATGCGGCCATCTTATGAGACTTGTTAATACGTTAGGTTCGTGGAGGTGAAGTGGCCTATCTACAAATTTCACCATACTGCATTCTTATTGTTTAGATAACACTGGAAATGTTACACAACCACGTTGATTTATTAAAATTTTTCTATTTTTCACGTTCCTCATTTCAAAACTATTTAACTAAAGATTAGTGGAAAACTACTGATTAAATGAGTCTCCATAATTACTAATTGAATGGTGGAAAGCTAGCAATTCCTTAGTCTTAGTGAAAATATAGAACTTTATGTAGGGCACATTGGTGAAATCGAGGCCTGGCAACAAATCACTTTCTTGTCACATGGAAAATTTTTCCAGTTATGGGCCATCCTTCACTTTAAAATTACTTTGAATTCACTTCAAATCCATTTCAAATTCCTGAGAATTAAAGCCGAAATATATTGAATTTCCAATAAAATAGTTGAATTTTTAACTAAATAATATTTGCTACTCAAAGAGATGAATGTTTTAACACGAAAAGAATAATTTGTGAAAAAAATGTATAACCAAACAGTTTCATTACAATCCAAATAGATGAACTTTTCAGTAAAAGAGTCGAGTTTTCGAAAAAATAGTTGAAGAGTTAACCAAATAGTAAAATTTCTAAGCTAGAAAGACGGATTTTTTCGAAGACAGTCGAATTTTCATCAAAAAAGTTAATTTTCAACCAAGAAAGATGAGTTTTTAAAGAGATAGCTAAATTCTCAACCTAAGAGTTGAATTTTCAATAAACGAGAATAATTTTCTACGCAAAAAGACTTCTTTTTAGCAATATATATATATATATATGAATTTTCTACGAAATAGTTGAATTTTTTACCATAAACTTGAATTTTCAACAAACAGGCTTAATTTTCTACCCGAAAAGACGAATTTAAAAAAAAATACATGAATTTTCTGCCAAATAGTTGAATTTTAACTTTCACAATATACGAGATGAAGTTTCAACCAAAAATGAAATAATTCAATTTTTGAATGAAAAATTTTATAAAAAAATAACTTGAAACAAAAAATTAAAATTAAAAAAAATGTTTAAATTTTCAACTAAAAGGATGATTTTTCGACCAAGAAGATTAACATTCTTTTCACTTAGAATGCTTCAAAGGAAACATTATCAAAAGCATCTAATTCAGATACAAGTATTTGTATGTATCTTCATAATCTGAATTTTCTACGTAATTAAGTGTGCATAGTTAAAGATTAAATTGCTAATAAATTATGACGAATTTTTATCTCTTTTTTGGGTGAACAACTTTTGTCTATCCATTTTTTGCGTACCTTTTATCGTTTTTCCCCAAGTACTTCATTTTTATTTTCAATGTTATCTTTCACGATTAAAACCAAAACTACGCTTCCTATCAAAAAGTGATTTGTAAAAAATGTTTAGATGTGTTTTAGGTGCACCATTGTTGTCTACTAATTTTTTTTTTGTAGCTTGTGTCGTTTTTTCCAAAATTTAATTTAATTTTTATTTTCAATGCTATTTTTCACGACTAAAACAAGAACTACGCGTCCTATCAAAACTTGATCAATAAAAATTTAGTATCTCTTTTTTGTGAGAAAAACTTTTCTCTATTAATTTTTGTTCGTAGCTTATGTCGTTCATCCAAAAATTTAATTTTTTATTTTTAATATTGATTTTTACGAATAAAACAAAAACTACGAGCCCTATCAAACAGTAATCAATAAAAAATTTCTAGATCTTTTTTGGGAGTACAATTTTTGTCAATTCGTCATTTTGCGTATCTTGCATAGTGTGGCCACAAAATGGAATTTTTTATTTTTCATTATTTTTTGTGAGTACAAAATTAGACTTTTCTATTTTTCAAGAAACTTCCAAAATTTGTTATGATAATCTTGCAGGGCTTTCAAAAAGGAACATTTTTCTTAACTTTTTTTCGTCGCGAGCGTTGATTGGCTCAACATTTTTATTTTCGATTGATTTTTAAAATTTTGTAAATGCTATAACTCTGATAATTTTGGTTCATTAAAAAAAGTCGTTGAAAAAAATTGTTCGGCTTACTAAGTACTACAAATTGCCGTACATAAAATTTTTAAATCTAGAAAAAACTGGTCTCAAAAATTTTGAAAATGCTCTTACTTTTTGAATTTCTATTAAAAATGGCTGGTGAACTAACTCTTTCCTTCTTCTGGGACTTGAAACAAGTCTGCCAAATCTCGATTCGATCTATTCATTTTTTCGAGAGTTATCGTGTTTACGGACGGACTGTTATATCAAATTTCAGGCAATTCTAATACTTTCTCAATCATAAATGATGAGAATGTAAAAAGTAGAATTTTCAAAATAAAAATATGATTTTTTCAAACAAAAAGTTTAATTTTCTACCAAACTGTCAAATTTTCAAGTCAAGAAGATGAATTTTTCTCAAAACAGTAGAATTTTTAATATAAAAGTTTATTTAATAGCAAATAGTTGAATTTTCAACAATAATGATGAATCCTTACTAAAAAATTAATTCTTTTACAAAAAAGTTCAAATTCAAATCAAATAACCGACTTTTCGACACAAAAAAAAACAGTTGAATTCTTAACAAAGCATGTAACAGTTGATATCTCAACCAACAATTGCATTTTTAACGAAGTGGGGTAAATTTTCAACCAAGAAAATTGAATTTCTACGAAGAAAGACGAAAAAGTTTTTATTGAAAAAGTTGAAGTTTCAACTAAAAAAGATACATTTTTAGGAAAATAGTTAAATTTTCAACTGAAACAGATAAATTTTTAAGCAAAAATGGAATAGTTCAATTTTTATTTAAACAAATGTATTTTTCACCAAACACAAAAAAATAGAAGACTTTTTAACAATATAGTTTCATTTTCAACAAAATAATTCAATTTTCAACCAAATGGTAATAGAATTTTTAACCGAACGAGATAAATTCAGAACCAAAAATATAATGGTGGCCTTTTCAATACAAAAAATTAATTTTCACCCAAAAATCATGTTGGATTTTCTTCTGGGTTAAAGTTCTAAATGGTAGGTAAGTTCCTAACGTTATTTTCACTTATAAGCCCTACTCCTTCTTGTTACCAACCATAGTTTTGAGCCCTATACTACGCCAATTTATATTTGATGTATATAAATTAAAAGGAAGTTATAAAAATGAGAAACGTGGCAAATAGAAAGTTTGATAAAAGAACGCAATTGTGTAACAGATTCCACATTATTGAAACAATAAGACGGTTATATTGTGAAACTTGTCTAAATATTCCACGTCGTCTCTAAAAATATGACGTTTTTACAAGTTACAGCCTTAAAATGGGAAAACAAGAATTATTTACACACTTAATCTATTTGACGTACTAACACCTCAAACTTTATTCAAACAATATACATATATTTTTATTAAGTGACTGACGTCAAAAAAAAAAAAAAATCAACTATAAAATCGACGGCTCCACTGCAGAGTGCTCCAGTTCTGGTTCTGTCTGTATACCAATCCAGGTTTTTTTTCTGCCAGTATACAGCTCTAAGTCAGTTTTAGAAAAATTTTCAGGAGAGCCGATTAAAGTTTAAAATATTTATAAAATTCAGAAATACTTTCAAATTTTTCGACTTGAGTTGGACCATTCTAGCTGTGAAATTGAAACAGTAACTAATTTAGTTATTTTATTATATTCTTTTTCAATATTGCATTAGATTGTATAATATTTCACCAGACGACGTAAAATAATTTATTTATTCATGCTACCATAAAAATTCAAAATCTAAAAATTTTGTCAGAGCTGTATACGAACAGAACGCAAGTTGGATCTGCATGCGGAATGAACCATGACTGGAGCTATCTGCAGAGGAAAACTACAAACGAAATAGCATCGCTACATAAAAGAAAATTTACCAATCATTCTAAAACTAAGACTGATGATGAGACCTTAATATTCAATTTATTTTTGTGAAATTTCATTGAAAGATACTATAAATCATATCTATCATGACTTATTTTGCAATAGGTAAATTTTAAAGTCTGGTTTTTGGCAGTTTTCGCATAGCTCTTGGCACACCGCCACAGTGCATTAGGGTTATCCAAATTTTTTATTTTTTTTATTTTCATGCATATAGCCCCCACATTTTTTCAAATCCACAAAAAAAAATAAATGCGTTTTTTTTCTAAATGACATTTAGAGGTTCCGCAAGCCTCATGAAGTTTATTCAAAAATTATTTTTCAAATGTCACCCCCAAAAGTTTGTTTTTAGGGTCCCGAAGAAGCCCATAAGTGACAAATTAGGGTTTGCCAGTTTTTAACGCTATTTATATTTTTTTCTCTCTTTTTAATAAAAAATGTTTCTAATTTATAAAATTTATTATTTTCTTCTGATCATTAGATGTTTAAATAAATAGTCTAAACAATTATTATTGTTTATGGAAATTTTCTTTTGAAACAGAGTTATAAAGTCGCGTTTTGTTCTGAATTTTTTAATTTTTTTAATCTTTCCATTTAGAGCGAGGCAATAATCAAATTATTGACCAGAAATATAATTGCTAAAATAATTTATTATTATTCATAAAATATTCTCTTCCAATAATGCTAGAAGGTTGCAATTTTTTCTAAAAACTTTCAATTTTTGTCTACTTTTTGATTAGAAGGAGGTGATAATTAATTCAGGTTAACAAAAATAATCATTTAAGCAATTTTTAATAATATCATCTTGGAATAATGCTAAACTGGCGCGATTTTTACTGAAATTTTACATTTTTGCCAACTTTTCAATTAGAGCGAAGAAATAATTAATGTAATTCTACAAACCTGAATTTTTAATCAAATTTTTATTACTTATAACTACCTATTTCTTTATTAATGTTAGAAAGTAGCGGCTGTTTCTGAAATTTTTAACTTTTTGTCCAATTTCACTTAGAGTTAAGTAATAATTAATGCAATTCAACAAACATGATAGTTTAATTTTTTTTTAGTATTTATAACTATCTTGTTCTATAGCAATGCTAGTTGCGTTTTTTTTTAAATTTTTACTTTTTGACCATTTTTTACTTTTTATTGTTACATCATTAAGTCGTTTCCCTTTCGGGGTAGGCGTGAATTGCTCGGTTGGAAAGTAGTGATGTGTGGATGGGCATATAGGTGAAGGGTA
>JAABKJ010003977.1:0-25045 GCA_011634705.1 Andricus grossulariae
ATTGTAAATAGTAGATAAGCATTAGGTAGTAGACGCGGAAGCGAGAGAGTAGGGACATGCGAGCGAGGCGAAGCGAGGAAGACAAGTTGATAAGAGCGTGCGATCCTAGAGATAAGGTATGGAAGGATGTTAGTTTTAAGGCTCAGTTTAAGGAAAATAGTGTAAAAAAAAAGGCAAGTGTAAGCAAGTCAACTTTTTAAGGCCAACAGGCTGAAGAATAAACGTTTATACTACTATTAAAAAAAAACGGAAAATAATTTTTTTTGTAATTTATTGAATAAGAAAGATTTTAACTCATTTTTTAAAGTTAAAATGAATCAATTTTTCATAATAGTTTAAAGACTATAAAGGTATAGATTTTTAGATTTATCTAGAATTCCCGTGTTGTTTATTCAAGTAACACGTTCGTCCCGCGACACTGCTCCGACTCAGCGTCCTTGATCAATCTCCCTAGCGATCACCCCAAGCGAAGAGCTTCACAAAGTCACTATGTAAAGCTCTCCAGTTGGGTCCATTAGTGTTCAAGGTTTTGTTGTTTCGGGCGTCAATCACTCCACTGACATTCTTAATCATGCATTTTCTTATCAACTATTTGTCACCACACTTTTTCTGTCCTGACATACCTCTTTAGCTTCCTTCACGTCAATGCATTTTCTCATGCAAGCTCTTGTTTTTCTATGGCTTCTTATGTCTCTTCGAATGAGGGCCTCATTCACACATTCTAACCTTCTTTCCTCGGTCTGCCTCTCAGTACGCGGCCATTTACTTTACTTTGATGTAATTGTTTCGTCAATCGTATATGAGTTATCGAAATTATCAACAATATTAAATAATTATTATTTTTTGGAAAACACAAATTCTTTTTTACAGGCGTAACAACATATTTCGAAAGAAAATATATAATTTTTGTAAATTTTATATTAATATAAATTTCTTAAATTATTAAAAATTTGGCAGTAACATAATTATTCCTAGAAAATAATAAAAACATTTGTATAACAAAGTTTTTTAGGGATCAAATTATTTTTCACCATAAGTATATTTGGACATTATTTTTTATTTTTCAAAAGCAATTCATTCAACTTAAAAAATTAATTAAAAAATTTTGTATGGTTTTTTATGATTGAATTAAATAGCGTTTTAAAAATAAAAAAACAATATCTAAATACACTTATGGTGAGAAATCATTTTTATCCACGTTGTAAAAAAAATTATTTTTCGTTCCATGCAATTGGTATCATTGCTTGACCCTCGGCGTACAGACATCTTGCCAGCTGATGTCATAACATGAAATACCTTATTGGTTCTGAAATTAAATTTCTTTGTTTTTTGCATTTCTAACTACAAAAAATGTATTATTCATTTATTTATACTTTTTCATGACTAAAAAAAATATTTTTAAACAAATTTTTATTTTCATTAATTTTCTGCAAAGTGTTCTTCGGAAGGGTTCAATTTCTTATTAATCAGCCCTGATAAACCTAAAGTACGATCACGTTAACGGATGTTACGTGGATGAAAAACAAGAAAAAAACAGTTCCCAAAGTTTTAAGGTAAAATGAATTGACAAATCCCTTGGAAAATCACTTTCTGTCGCTGTTTATGTATTGGCGTAACCTCAAAGATATTTTCGAAGACACTCATATTTGCGTGCATATGTAGTGTATATTGCATTAAAATAAAAATATTAATGATAGAAATTGTACTTTTTGGGTCTAACCTTAGGATTTTTAAACATAAATTTTAAAGTAGTTCATTATTTATTTCCTACGTGACTACAAAAATTACTTCAGGCATGTGTGGACATCTGTTGAAGCGATCCTTCAGGTACATACTATTTTTTTACTCTGGCTTACCATGATATAACCTAATTTTTACTATGGAACTTGTTATGAGGTACTAAAATGATGATCTTTATCAAGTTTCACAATAATACAACCTGTAGTTTTAATAATATAATCCATGAAATCCAAAGCGCTCTGTCTGTAGAGAATTACCCATATGCTTTTCATGTGTGAACGCTACGATATTTATGACGCTTATGTATAAAAACGATCAGATAAAATTATTAAGAATTGAATACATGCTATTTTCGATTAAGCGTTGTTTAAGTTAATTTACCTGAAGTTCACACCAGGCCACTGCTACTCCAGTTTGAGTATCGAGCCCTCTATATACAGTCTTAAAACTTCCACGGCCAATTTCTTCTTCAAATTTCAGAAATCTTCCATCGGGGGATATACCTATGGCTTTTTCTTCGTCATCATCATCTTGTTCGACAGTCTGAACCTTTACTTTCATTAGCAAGTTTCTCACTTCGTCCATGCCCATTGTTTTTTGTGCAAGCTTTTCATCTGCTTTAAAGTTTTCATCAAGAAGTGGTCCGATAAAACCTTCAGCTGTTTCGTCCTGAATAGTAACATCTTTTTGGCACTCTCCTTCTACGTCAGATTTGATATTGATTTCTCTCATTTCTATTTGCGCACTTAAAGGAGGCACTTTGCCCATTTTGCTCAAAGATTCATGAAGAGCTTGCGTAGCTACAATATCACTAATGCTAGTGCCGTTGTCATCTACATCATATATCGTCACGCCCACGTCCTCTTCCCTTTGACTTTCTAAGTCTTTGTTATCTAGTTCAATATCGTCTCCCATAATGTTAGAAGTTACAAATCGTGTACTTTTTATTCTTCTTATATCAGACTTAACATTATTCATGCATTTATCAATGGAACGTGAATCTTGTTCAACATCATGGTCCTCAGGAAGAACCGCGCTGCTACTCGTACCATACGTTACCATGGATTCAGCTTGTATTTCCTGCATTGTCGAATTGACGGATGTTTTCCTAGGTGAGACTAATTTATTTATGTACACTTCCTTAAGACTTTTGTTCTCTTCGGGCAAACATTTTTGGCTTTTGACTTCATCCTTATACTTAAAATCTAATCTATGCGCATTTTCACTACTATCAAAATTCACGAGAGAGTATACGGATGTTTTCCGCTTACTTCGTAGAGTCATATTTTCGTCTATGTTCTTCTCTATTTCATGGAGAGCTACAGAAACACTGTAATGGTCTTTCGTGTGTGCCGATATTTTCCTTGAGGGATTTTCTGATAACACCTCTGGACTTGTGTCATCGTTCTTAAGATTTGTCTCACTATCATCTGACAGCATATTTTTCTTTGGAAATCTTTCCTTTTCCTTAATTACTTTTGGAAATTTTTGTCTTTCACTGGGTGTGCAAATTGTACAATCTGAAAATATCATTAATTTATTCTTAAGGGGTTAGGGTCAGTCGCAAGGCCAAAAAAAAACGATTTTTTTAAAGAGGTTTCATTACTTATTGACAAATGTTCTATAGTTCGAATGATATACATAACAAGAAGTTATAGTAATTTTTTAAGGTAAAAATATCGATAAATAAGCAAGTTATGGTTAATCGGGCAGAGGTTGAAAAAATACAAAGAACTAAAATTTTTCAAGGAAAATAAAAATTTTGTGTTTACACATCCACCATTTTCTTGAAAATTAAAATTTTGACTTAATTCTTCGTTCAAGTACAAGGAAATATCGTTTTTTAACTATTCCCGTCATATTTTTTTGTTTTAGAGGATCCAGTCATGAGTTACGATGTGCACCGCAAAACACTTTTTTTTTGGACCTCTGGCAGATTTACTATAACTTGCTTGTTTATCGATATTTTTATCTTAAAAAATTAATATAAATTCTTTTAATGTGCATTATTCGAACTGTAGAACATTTGTCAATAAGTAATAAAACCAGTTTTCAAACAAATTTCTTTAAAAAATCGTTTTTTTCTGGCCTTGCGACTGACCCTAACCCCTTAACTTATTCCGAAAATCTATTATCACTTCCGCAAAGTGGGACGAAAATGGTTTGTCGGATTCAAAAATCCGTCTACAATGCATTTCGCAACCAAGTGGGACAAACCAAAGTTGAGAATACTCGGAAAGGGTTCTACTTTAGCGAATCACTGCCAGAAAGTTGCAAAATTGCTTTTCTAACCTCCAAATTTTACACGAAAAAATTCTCCATCCAAACTTGCTGTACAACGAAGTCAATAACTGAAAAATCGATTCATTTAATCATCAATTATGTATCTGAATAGTCTGATTCATGTAATACTTCTAACCTATATCCCAATAGTTCGATTAACATAACCTCAAAAGCTAAAAGTGTGTATTAATGCAAAATTTCATACTGATATTTTTTTGTTGAGTAAATTTGAGTAAAATCTAGAACTGTGCATTTATCAGGCTACTGATTACGTTTTTTTCGGAGGAAAAAAAACAATTTGCAAAATAATCGATTTAATAGTAAAATAAAAAATTATTATATCTTTTAGAAAAGCTCCCGTTTGTGAAAGTTATCGAACGAAAGTGAAAAAGACTTTGACTGAAATTTGACTGAAATAAATTTCAGTCAAAGTCTTTTTCACTTTCGTTCGATAACTTTCACAAACGGAAGCTTTTCCAAAGGATATAATCATTTTTTTATTCTACTGTATATTAAACCGAATATTTTTGAAATTACCCCCCCCCCCCCCCCGAAAAAACGTAATCAGTAGCCTGATAAACCCAGAATTCTAGACTTTACTCAAATTTACTCAAAAAAATATATGGGTATGAAATTTTGCAATAATACACACTTTTTAGCTTTTCAGGTTATGTTAATCGAACTATGGGGATATAGGTTACAAGTATTACATAAATCCACGAAGTAGTATTGATTATGTGCAGGTACGCGGAGCCAAGCAAGTAATTGCAGGCAGCGCTCGCAGTGAGGAAACTCGAGAAGTTTTCAGGTGCGATGAGATGCGTCTTTAACGTTGCTTAATATATGCGAGTGCCACGATTTGTTTAACAAAAATCATAATTATTACTGATAATGGGCCCCCAAAAAAGTGGATCTCTCTGTTGCGTGGTCGGGTGTGTAAACAATCGTTTGAACTCGCCAGAAACTCATTTTTATGGTTTTCCAACGAAAGTGCACCTCAAAGACCAGAGGTGTAGGTGGATTGCAGCTGTCAAACGAGTCAAGTAAGTAAACTGCGACAAGTTTATAGATTATGTTGTGATGTTTTTTAAAGGTTTAATTTCTTATGTATTTTGACGGTAAAACATCCTTGCACTTTCAGAGCCCCAGTTAAGTGCCAATAATTTTTCCCGATGAATATAAACGACCAAAACGATCAGCTGAATCAATAGAGAGCGCGAAAAAAGGTATATTATATCCAATTTGTAGAAAATTAATCTTTTTAGATTGAAAATTAACCTTTTTGGATTAAACATTCATCTCTTTTGTTAACAGTTTATCTTTTCAGTTTAAAAATTCATGTCTGTCTTCGATGAAGTTGATAGTTTTTGATTTAAGGTTATAATCTTGTTCCCTTAAATATCAACTAATACATTTTTGTTGCTGAAAATAAAAATTTTTTATAGAAAATTAATCTCCGTTGTCGAAAATTCATTTTTTTTAAATTCAAAATTCAACTATTTAAAAATTAAATGTTTTTTGAAAGCTCATACTTTTGGGTTTAAAAATATTAACTAATACAGTTTTCTGTAGAAAAGTCATCTTTTTTGGTGGAAAATTATTCTTCTTATGTTAGTTGAAAAATTGTCTTTGATTGAGGATTAACTCCTTTGGTTATGATGAAAATAGTTATAAGCGAAATTTTTTTAGGTTGTAACATTAAACAAATGTTCTTTTATCAATCAATGTTAATTGTGTTGTAAATAAATTTTCATAGATGTCATATTGAATTGAAATAAATTGAAATACATGAATGAAATTGCAATTATGTTGTATATTTATTAATTAAATGTTCCCCAGCCTCTGCAGTTCAGTTTTCATTGCTGTCATGCAGGTACTCATTTTACTAGTGGTTATAAAACCAAATATTAGATTAAAAGACGTTAGCTATGCACTAAACCACATAATTAATAATATCCTATTACATTATTCATTACATTATTATATTAACATATACTGAAATTGTTAACAAAATTGTTCCAACAAAAACTTATAAAAACTTAAACTAAGTTATAAAATTTAAATCAATCAATTAAATTCAAACTCATAAGATATTTTTCTAAAACTAATATCTATATTTAAAAAAATCAAAAACTGCACTCGGACTTATTTTCACAGGTTAGGAATTGATTGATAAATTGTATTTTAAATATATAATTAAATAAAATATGAAAAAAATATAAACAAAAAAAATTAAAAATTAAATATTTAATAAATTTTAAGTAAACAAATAAATTAAAATAAAAAATTAAATGCATCAAGTTTCACTTTGTACGCCGGTGCACTTATTGATGTCTTATGACGTCGCTGCATATTCTGGACATGCGTTCGGACTCCAATTCTTGAACTTTAATTACGTTAGTTTCAGCTAATTGTTTCCCTTTTTCGACAATATAGTCAGTGTAAAATTAATTGAATGCTTGACTGACTCAAAACCCGTTCTTAAACACAAATCTATTTGTAATATTCACATTTTTAAAAACACTCGAACCACATTTTTTGACAACTATTATGTTATTACTTATTTTTTAAGCCATTGCTACTTACCTTTTTTTCTGTAGTTTCCGTTTTCGCTTAACTATTTCAAACTTTTACTATTTTTTCAAATATTTTCACACTTTTTCACATCTTACTGCGTAGTCAGAGATACAGCCGATTGTCGCACTGGAAAAATGCCGTTAGTCGCCACCGCGGCGCCACCCGGTCACGTGCACATAGTCAATAAGGAGACCCCACTCCCGGAAAATTTGGAAGCGTGAATTCCAATTTAGTTAGTTTGCACTGCTCGTAACGCCTCTTGGGGGAACATGCATGCATGCATGCATACATATATTAATATATGCAGGCACACATATTCGTCAAAATCTGTGTTATGGGACAAGCATGTATGTATTTGTTTACACTCGGCTTACACTATTGGCGCCGCAATTTGTAAATCTTTTATTTTAACGCTTTTATGCAAGAGGCGCTGCGAACGATGCAAACTAACTAAATCCGAATCTATGCGTCCAAATTTTCCAAAGGCCGCATGGGAGTGGGGTCTCCTCATAATACTTTGTGCATAAATCAGACTATTCAGGTACATAATTTATGATTAAATGAATCGATTTTTCAGTCATTGACTTCGTTGTACAAGAAGTTTTGATTGAGAATTTTTTCGTGTAAAATTTGGAGGTCAGAAAAGCGATTTTTTAACTTTCTGGCAGTGATGCGCTAAAGTAGAACCCTTTCCGAGTATTTTGCCCCTCATGACCCTTGTATCTTTTACTAGTTCTCATAGTCTTTCATCCGCAATAATGAAGTCAATTATACTGTGGTTATTTTCTTTACGCCGAGTGTACATATGGATCATTTTATGTCTAAACCAAGTATTTGTAATAAATAGGCGATATTTGAAAATAAAATGTTTGAATTACGCGGAAAATTCTCTAAAATTGGTAAGTGTACCAATTATTGAATAATAATTAAATCAATTATAGCACTTAAATAAATTATTTATGAATAAATAAGTACACATTTCAAGTACTGAACCATTAAAAATAATGAATACTCTTAAACAAAATTTGAAGCTGAAATATTTTAAAGCATGTTGAAAATGTGAAGACTGAAGACAGGAGCTGTTATCCAATATAAAATTGGAACAGTTACAAAATATATAGTACATACTTTTTAACTCGCTTTTTAAATAATTATTAAAAGGTGAACACTTTTCATTTGAAATATACAAAGTTGAATACCTAATTAAGAAATTGAATATTTCAAATTCATCAAGTGCAATGTTATATGTTTCAACTTCAGCAATTTTTAATTTGAGTTTAAGAGCCATGAAGAGTAGGGTGGAGTGAGAATGCTAAAATAAATCAAATCGTTTGAGCTGAGGGGAAAAAACTTGTGGGTTGGCATTCGACAAAAGTGAGAAAAAAAACGTAATCAGTCAAATTTAACGATTTTAATTTCATATATTTTCTATTGGTTAAAGAATTATGACGAATTTTGTTATATTTACAGCTTTTACTATTGATCAATAAGAAAAAATTATGTAATTCAAAAATAAATTTTTTGCTCAATAACAATTTTTCTGAAAATGTGCAAAAACGTGTTTTTTTTGGATTGAGTCATGCATACATTTAAAAAATGTTGAATATGTCGAACCTGAAATTTATTCAGCTTGAACCAGAGAAACATTTTTTCATTTTGCTTTTTCGGGGGAAAATAAACTTTTGTCGTGATTTAGGATTTTTGGGATTTAATTTTTTTTGCGATTTTGGAACGTTATAAACGTCACGAAAAAAATGTTTCCCATGAATAAAAAAGAATAACATGTTTCTTTGGTTCAAACTTAAGAAATTTCAAGTTCGAACCAATCCAAAAAACATGTTTTTGTACATTTTCAAAAAATTCTAAATAAGGCAAATTTTTTTTGTTGAATTTTAAAAATTTTGTATTTAAAAAAGAGAACAGAAGATATTAACCGATTTCAAAATTTTGTTTTCTTCACTTGTTTTGGATGTCGACCCACAAATTGATAACCCTCAGCTGAAACGATTCGATTAATTTTAGCATTTTTACTTCGCTCTACTGAAGAGTGTAGTTTTAAATATACATTTAAAGTATTCATTATAGAAAGGAAGAAATGGCAAATCTTGGAAAGAAATATTTATGAGAACGAAGTTGAACATATCAAAATTATGTATTCAACTAATTTTATTTTTTCTCGGACTTTATTATATCACTCTGAATGGATTTCTAACGACCTAGTAAGTATATCAAATTTCTAAAAATAAATTCTTCAATGGCAGAAATCACTAAAAAATCATTGAAACTTATTTAAGAATATAACATTTCTTATAAAAAGATTGTTTGTTCTTTTCGACATGTAAAAATAAATATTTAATCTTTCCCCTTTTTCATAAGAAAATTACTCTATTTCCTCTTTTTTGAGTTCGCTTTGCTCTGTGATTCCTGTTAATTCAAAAGAAAACTTTTCCTTAACAGAGAGCGATGTTTCGTTATATCTTTTATTGTTCTCTAAAATTATAAATTGATACTTACATTATTTTAATAATGGAGTTCGTGCATCACTGCAACGAAACGCTGACAGTGCTTTAACGGCACATGTGAAAAAGTTTTCAAAGAATGCAAGTGAAAATACAAAGTCTAAGCTTTATTTTGAGATATTAATGAAAATTCTAGCACGTCGGGTTCAACCGTTATAAATTCTCAAAAATTGTCGAAAACCCGTTTTTTTACACTTCGACCTCAATTTTCTCAAAATCGTGCGCGACTGTAGCGCGCACCTGTTGGACCTCGCGCTTCGCGCTCGGTCATTGTGTATCCCCCACATTTTTGCATAGGACTTTTAAAATTAAAGGTCAAATCATTGACAACTGAAATTTAGTGATTGTGAATTCTCTTTTGTTAAAGCTCCTTCGGCTTTAACGAACACATTCTCATCACGTGTCTCATGATGAAAAAAGGTGAAGAGTAAATTTTCATATCTAATTTTTTTTAAATTTTGTTATTAAACGTTTTATGGTACCTTGTGTCTTTTCGTTCATTTATATCTTGTGTGCTTGTCCAAAAAAATTTATTTCTTATTTTTAATGTTGTTTCTCACGAATAAAACAAAAACTACGCTTCAAATCAAGAAGTTGTTCATGACGAATTGGTAGATCTTTCTTGGGTACGCAATTTTTATCTATTTATATATTTTCGCATCTTGCATAGTTTCACCGAAAAATGGAATTTTTTAGTTTAAATTATTTTTCGTGCGATCAAAATTTGAATTTTCGATTATTCAAAAAAATTCAAAAAGTTATTCTGATAATTTTGTACGGCTTTCAAGAAGCAAACTTTTCTTCTCTTGACTTTTTTTCTCGTATCTTGCGTTTTTTGGCTTAAAATTTTCATTTTTCTTTATTTTTTTTGTTAATTTAAAAAATGCTATAACTGTAGTTATCTTTTTTATCGAAAAAAGTCGTGAGGCTAAACTGTTCGACATTCTAAGTAGCTTTTTGAATTTGTATCCAAAATAGCTGGCTCACAAACTCGTCCTTACATGTCAGGCCTTAGAACTATGTGCCAAAGCTCAATCCCATCTGCTCATTTTTTCGGAAGTTATTCTGCCTATAACCTACTACGAACAGACAGACACCTTCTCGAAAAATCGTTTTTTTCTGACTGAGGGGGTCTCAAAACGTGGAGATTTGATGAAAACCGACCAAGTCAAATTTTACATAAATCCAATACCTTCTCATGAGGACGAGAATGTAAAAATTTCAATTTTTGTTTATTTTGTAATGTTTTCTTCATAATTAGAGAAAAAACGACGCGTCCTATAAAAATGATTAACAACAGATTTGTAGATCTTTTTTGAATGAATAATTTTTTCAAATAATCTTTTCTCGTATCTTGCATAGTTTGGCCGCAAAATGGAATTTATTATTTTTTTTATCAAGTGTTTTGGGGTCAAAATTTTAATTTTCAATTTTTCAAGAAAATTGAAAACGTTGTTATGATCGTTTTATTGGGCTTCTGAAAAGCAAAGTTTTTCTTATCGTAACTTTTTTATATCGTGCGTTTTTTGGCATTAAATGTTTATTTTCGTTTGTTTTTTTGGATGTCGAATATGCTATAACTCTGACAATTTTATTTTTGTCCAAAAAAGTCGTGAAGATAAATTATTCGAATTTTCGAGTACTACGAAGAGCCACATGTATATGATTTTTGAATGTTGAAAAAAAATAGTTTCGAAAAATTTGAAAATGTTCTAAGTTATACAGACAAAAATACAGACAGACTACAGACGACACCTTCGTAAAAATCGTTTTTTCTTACTCAGGGGGTCTCAAAACGTGGAGATTTGATGGAAACCGACCAAGTCAAATTTTACATAAAACAAAAACCTTCTCATTAGGATGAGAATATAAAAATGTTCTTCCAGGAAAGAAAATTGGCTTCTTGAAATGGAAGAAGTTATGCAAGTCGAAAGTATGTTATACCATAATCAACATTAAGAGCCCGGTATCGTGGCAAATATTCAGACAAAAAACTTTTTTTTAAGAGCGTTGGAACTAGGGACCCAACCTGAAAATTAAATTGCCTCATTTTACGCCATAAATACTAAGATTACATCTTTTTTATATAACTAGGGCCTATTCCTGTGTTTGATCAAATCTGTGTTCGGAGTTAAAAATTGGCTAATTTCAATACTTTTGCGTAAAACTTTTTTTTTTATTCTAGCCCGAGCATTAAAAAATTTCAATAGTTTTTGTGTAAGACGTTTTCCTTTGTTTTAATTCGAATATAGATTTGATTAAAAACAGGAATAGGCCCTAATTATCTACAAAATATGTGATTCTATTATTTATGGAATAAAATGAGGCAATTCAATTTTCAAGTAAAGTCCTGGTTTCAACACCCTTAAATCCTACTTTAAAGAAAGTAAGTTATCTACAAATGCATTTCTTTAAAATAAAAGAGTCATTATTCCGAGAAATGTTTAATAGAATTGCCAATTTATGATTCATATGTTCGAAAATACTCCGAATTTAAATCCGCAATAATAGGTACATCAATTGGCAGCATTATGTTCGAAGCTCTTTTTCAACCACAGTAATAGGTGCAATATGTTATTTACTTAATTTTATAGTTTTTTAATACGTTCCGTCAGTTTCTCGTACTTTTAAATTTTGTTTTACTTAAAATACGTTATTCTGTAGGATGAAATGGAAAAATCATGTTATCTCACTATAAAATAAGAGAAAATTTTGATTAAAGTGAGGTCGAAGTTTGATACCGCAGTAATTGGCACAGTGACGCTATTATTATTATAAACCTGCCGTCATGATGAAGAAACTATACAACTGCATTTGAAACGAACCGAGATATTCAATAAAAAGCGTTGGCATCTATACCTTTTAACTTATGAGAGTTTTTGGAAATAAAAGTACTGTTCTTGGGTAATTCGATCGTGCTCTTTTCATTAAAACAAAAAAAAAATGGCGAATTTCAATTATTTATATGCAAAACTGTAGATATGCTAAATAATAAAGCACAAAGTCGCCGAAAATCCTTACTAATGAACACATCTGCGCAGATGTTGCTGGCGAATACACGAATCGACCTTCAAGAAACTCCGAGTTTCCATCTCGAGAAACTTAACAACAACAAAATTTCTAAAAAATGAAAAAAAACATTATTATATAATTATCACTTTATTATTGAATCACAATTAATTGTTCTATAATTATTCCAGATAATGAATAATAATTATATTAATAATCAACTAGAATTATTTTTACTTGACGAATAAAAAATGCAGATGTGCTACTGAAAAGAAGGATCAGTGGCTCAAAGTTGCCCTCGAATCCGGGTGAAGAAACTTCAGGAAATTGGACTGCAGAAAGGCCGAGGATCCTCATGAACAAAACACATTTTCGCAGATGTGTTTTGTTTGATCAGGATCTGAGGGCTCAGCACTATCCCAAATCCTGGAATTCGTGTAGATATGCTACAATTTCTGTAGATGTATTGTTTCTTCATCAGGAGTTCTCGAAAATTGCTGTAGATATGCTAATTGAGACCTAATTATCTCGCGATTTATTAAAAAATTTTAATAATGATTAGCATAGTTAAATTCTTCTTCTCATTACGAATCCAACCATATAAAAAACTCATTTTTATAAAAATGTAGTTGTACAGTTTCTTCATCAGGACGGCAGAAATTATGTTACATTGTAAGCTGAAATAAAAAAATTCAGATCATAGATAAATCGGGCACAATTTGGCAGGAATTCGAAAGGAATCGAACACGAGCTTCCGGGATGGCAGCAAGTCGATTTCTCATTCTGGTATATAGAATTATATTTCATCATTCACATGGAGCAAATGCTAGGAAATTCATTATTCGTGAATAATATACATATACATTAATTATTTATTACTTATGATGGTTTTGATTTTTACATTCTAACAACTGGCATAATTTACGTACTTAAACTAAAATATACTTATGTAACTATAAAAAGTAATAAAATTCTGCGTCTATTAAGCTAATTTTCGAAGCAGCACATTTATAAACTTTATAAAAATATTTAAAACATTAAAAATGCACCATTTCTAAAGTAAAATCATAAAATAATAATTTTCAACTGAAATAGTCATATTTTAAACCTATTTCTAATAATTTTAATGATGCATTAGATGTTTCAATTTTAAATAGGCCGAGTATTGATCTCCGGCAAAGTTTTATTTCAATTCGGAACTTTCTGTTTCGGTAATATTTTTTGCTACTTTGGAAAAATAGGACAATATTTTACTATTTTATCATAAAATGAGGAATATTAAGTTATAAATACTCCCAAAGTGTCATATGATCAAAAAGATAAAACAAAAAAAGCACGCTAAAGAATTGCTGATCACTTCACTATTCCTATAATAATACACTTTATCACTAATTTGCGAATTGTCTAGCAGCTCACAGATCACTCTTCTATGACCAGTCACTAAATGAAATTTCAATTTGTAACAAGTGACATTAAAAAACTTCTGCATATAGGTTTGTTTTAAATTAGAAATGTAGGGCATTTATAGGTCAAAAATAAATTCACAATTTTACTTTAATTTTCCAGGTTTCCTGGTTTCTGCATTTAAAAATGATCATACTTATTTAACCAAATTTTATCCTTATTTATTACTTTTTTAACTTTAATTGAGTTTGATTACATGTATACATTAGGTTGTCCCAAAAAGTGTGTTTTTAGATTTTGCAAACACTACCCCCTTAATTTCGGCCTGCTGATGAAAAAATACTGCCATACATTGTTTTTAACTTGTGCAGAGGTTACGATAGGCCGCTCTAGGTCTGAAAATTAATTTTCGTTATTTTCAATTTAAAAAAAATTAATTTAAGGCACAAAAATTACTTACTTAAAGTTATTGTTATTGTTATTTATTCAGAAACAAGCCCTCATTTTTATCAAACAAAGAACAATTGTGGAGAAATTATCGGGCCTAAAATACGGAAATTTTTGTAATTTCGTTACAATTAATGGTTTGAAATGGCCCCTACACATTTTTCCCCAGAAATAATATGCAAAGGATTACTTCTATAATATAAAAAGAATATTCTCCATAAGGAATAAGTTAAAAGTATTTATACCGGGTGACCAAGGAAATTTTAGATTTCGATATACACATTTTTATGTTTTAAAGATTCCTATTGTACTTTAAAATGTATTTTTACCTATCATATACCACAAAAAGATGTAAGCTAATTTTAATTGAGGTGAATTTTGCTGCAATTATGTGTTTTTATATGTTTTTCTTATCATTTTGCTTAATTGATTTCATTGAATTTTTAATTTCTGAAAATAAGACTACACATAAAATAATAGCTAAAACTCCATTTTAAAGTTCTATGGGAAACATTAAACTGTCCATTAATTGTAATGAAATTACACACTCAGAGGAAAAGTTTTCTTCAATAATTCTTCTATTAATTTGGCCGACCTCAGATTTTTCCACAGAGAATATCAATACATGCTATTCTCAAATAAGAAAATGCCATATTAAAGTAATACAGCTTACTATTACTTTATTAAAATATGAACACAAATTATCCCCTTTGTCCCTCCATTTCAACCTATTCCAGTAGAAAGTCTCTCCGTGTATTGTTAAAACTTCCACAAGGAATTTTAAAGAGCTTTATTAATTTTCAAGGAATTTATAAAGGTTTAAAAGGATTAAAAATATTTAAGGGCATTTAAAAAGATTCCAACGCATTTTCAAGATGTTTAAACAATTTGAAGGAATTTCCAAGTATCCTATTGATTTTAAGGGAGTTGAACAAATTTTAATAGGGTTTTACAGATTTGACTATAATTTTGGAAAATATGGTACAATGTTATATGACGAATAAGGTTTTATGATATTTTAATATATTTCAAAGAATTTGATAAGATTTCCGAGGATTTTAATTATTTTAAATCCTCCTAAAGAATTTGAGATGTTTTTAAAGATTCCAAGGAATTTGAAAATTATTTCAACAATTTTTATGGATTTCAAAGTATTTGAAAGACTTAAAAGGGATTCAAAAATATTTCAAGGAATGTTCAATTGATTTGAGTAATTTGATGGGATTTCAAAGGATTTGAAATATTTTGTGGTACTTGAAAGGAAATTCAACCCATTTTTATTTTCTTTAAAATTGTTCAATGGATTTAAAAAGATTTTAAACAAATTGAAGTATTATAGGGAACTTTTAAAAATTAAAAGAAATTCTGAATCAACTTGAGGAATTTCAAGGGATTTTATAAAGATTTAACGAATTTCAAGGGATTTCCAAGAAATTGAAAAAAAAAATTATCATGCGGTTCTAAAGAATTTCTTAAAATTTCGGAAGATATGAAACAATTTTACAGCACTCATAAGGTTTTAAGAAATTTCGAAAGACTTCAAGGGATTTTATCAGATTTCCAAAGACTTCAATGATTTTATTGGATTTTAAAGTCCTCATGGAACTTTAATACATTTTCCAGAGGAAATATCATCAAATTTCATAGAATTTCACGGGATTTTATAATCGTTTTATGGATTTAAAAAAATGTATTTACAGTAAGTGAAGGATTTCGTAGGGTTACAAATTTGAAGATATTTTCAAATATTTTTTACAATTCATTTGGAATTCACCTTGAATTTATATTAATTTATCCAAAATTCTTTTCAATTCTTTATAATACTCCTTCATTTTTTGCATTCACTTGAATTCTTCTAAATTCACTCAATTCAAAATTCTGTGCTTTCCGAACTGCTTCTGCCCCCCCTCCCCCGCCCATGAGCATCCTTGACATTTCGAATATTCAGTGCCGTATTATAAGTTGTTTACATCGCGCCTCTCTGGGCGCTACTGTACCTTACGATGCCGGAGTCAGAGATTATATACGCGGCCCTGAGTGTTGGCATAAAAAAAGGATGCTATTTTGTGCCGACCAGACCCGAGGCCGGCACAGAATTGGGACTTGAGCCTAATTCAATGGATGATTGGAACTTTGTTAGTTTTTGTTTATTTCATCTTAAAGTCACTTTTGGTCACTTTTTCGAATCAAATACAGGTTAGTTTTTTCAGTTTTTCAATAAATTAGACTTTGATAGCCCTGAGAATACTAAATTAAACATTTATAACTTTACATTTAAAATTGTTTTATTTCATTTATAAAAGATTCTATATTAAAATGTTTAAAAAAAAAGGAAGAATTTTGACCCTAAATATTAATGGCAAGGGAAAATGTAAAATTAGTCAGGGACAAATCAGGGAAAAGTCAGGGTATTTTAAAAATTAGGTTTTGCGGCCACCGTGGTTTCATCAGTTTCAACCATTTAAAAAAATGTAGTCTTCTGCTTAAACTAGTTATACAATTTTAATTTTACAGATGCGAAAACTAATTAATTGCAAAAAGAAAACTACGAAATAACTTTTTTCTAATAAAATAAGACTGTAAATTAGAGAGCCCAAAAAATGTTCGATTTTAAATTTTACAAACGGTACCCCCTAAATTGGTTTCTTTTGGTGAAAAAAATACTGCCATAAATTTTCTTTCATTTGTAAAAATTGTTCAGAGGTTCCGCTAGCCGATTTAGATCAAAAAATAAATTATCTTAGTTTTCAATTTTTCGTTAATACACATTTAAGGCTAAAAAATTCTTTTCATGAAACAAACAAATTTTTTTAACGTAAAATCGGGCTTATGTTACGAAAATTTATAATTTCTTTGCAATTCATGTTCCGAAATGGCCCTTAAGCATTTTTTTTAGAATAATATTGAAACGATTTCTTCTACAATAAGAAGAGAATATTCTGTATGAGGAATAAGTTCAAAATGTTAATACCAGATGACAGGAGAAAGTCTTGAATTTCGATATACAGAAAAATACACATTTTTACAGTTTAAAGAAGCCTATAGTATTTCAAAATGTATTTTCACCTATTATTTTAAATTCAGTCTTATTTTTAGCAATTAAAAATTTAACTAAACTGATCAACAAAACCTTTAAAAAAGCAAAATTAACCAAACTCGGCCATGATTAACCAGCTTACATCTTTTCAGGTAAATTATAGGAAAAATATATTTTAGAGTACTACAGGAATCTTTAAACTATAAAAATGTGTATTTTTTATGTATCTTGAAATTCAAGATGTTTTTAGTCACCCTTTATAAATATTTTTAATTTATTCCTGATTAAAAATGTTCTTCTTGTATAGTAGAAGAAATTCCGTGCACATAATTCCAGGAACAAGAAAGATTTAGGGGCCATTTCTAGAAGTAAAAGAATTTTTAGCCTTTAATGTATATTTTTTTAAACTGAAAACGAACGAAGTGAATTTTTATGCTTAAAATGGCCTAGCGGAAACTCTTAACAATATTTTTGAAAAATAAAATAAAGTTTCTGGCAGTATTTTTCCACCAAAAGGAACAAAAATATACGAGGTAGCGTTTGCAGAATTCAGAAAAACACACATTTTTTGGGGTACCCTACTGTAAATACTTCAAAGTAAAAAACAATCGCAAATGATATAATCAAACATTAAAATGACCCTTTTTCGGTTATAATTGTGAATATCATGATTAAATGAACCAAAATTTTCTTAACATGCTTAAAGTTTACTAATTGTGATATAATTAGGGGAAAAAACCTTTTATAATTACACAATGTTACTCACCTAGTTATTACTCTTTTTCACAACACTTACGCGAATGTCCTCTACATACCTTTGTAATGTGAAGGACGTACACAAGGTTGTGGAGGGCATAGAACTTCAAAAGCTAGCGAACTCTAAGTTTCTGTTGTCGTACGATTTTCAAAGCTTCTTGTTAAGTCAAGGATGCACAATGAAGGCAAAGTTGTCTCTGCGAATTGACGACTGATTAAAGCATCCTGAAGTACCTCGATGTGCCGCTTCTTGCCTCATTGAAGTTTTAAACGAATTTCAGACTGCATTTGATAACAATTTACGTGTAATACTGGTGTTAGCAAATTAATTAAGGCTGTCGAGGGGCATCGAGGGCGTAATTTACTATAATTATAATCTGACGTAATCCAATTCAACCATGATCCGAGTTCCAACTGGCAAATCGATTGCCACACGTCACATTTGATATACATAAAAAATATTTTGATAGTTTTGTAAACTCATCCCAGACGTCGGCCCGGGAAGCTGCGACCACGATCCTTCTCGGAAAGATCGATCCGGGTGCAACAGGAGGCCATATATCATCCGACTCGTCACTTTCCACAACACCAGAAGACAAAAAGTCGGGAAAATCACTTTACTTCACAATAATCCAAATCCAAACACTAGACACCGTTTAAGAATCACTTATTTGAATTGAGAACACTTTGCTTTAGAGTAAGCATCATGACTTTAAAATTCACGGGTCGGAACTCGCACCGATAATTCATATCACTTCGAATATTGCAACGTGTTGAACTTGGTCTCTGGAAAAATGACACGAGGGTCCGGCACGAAATTCGAAACAAACCTGAAAAGAGAAAACTAGATGCCGCCCGGCCAACCGAGCGAGCCACCACCATAACACCACTTCCACTTCACACCAGCGGTCGCAAGGTTTCGAGCGACAGACCTCATTACGGATAGTGAAGATTTCTTTATTATAAACTTATTTTAGATTTCAACTAAATCAAATTAAATAGGCTCCAAAAAGTTACTCTGATTAACGATATTTGAAGTATTTGGGAAAATTATTTTTTCAAATTTTGCCAAAATTATCGTTGAACTTTCTACTTTTAATCTTAATCAACAAAAACATGCCGGAAGAAATATTTTTAATTGTTTCTGGTAGTTTGTCAACGATTTCAGACTTTCCGCAATTACGGGTGAGCGTGATACGTGTCAAAAACATTTAAATATAAATTTTATAAGATTTTACTTATGTAACTTTTGTGACTGTTAATGAAACATTCACTGATTCTTATAATGTATGATTGCTTTTAATCTTTGGTCATTTATGCGAATATTAATGAAAATAAAAACAAAATATTATTTGCATTTGAAATTCAGCTTCAGTCATATTGACACGAAAGGTTTGCGGGATCGCTGATTACGAGTTTGGACTCAAATTTTTACAGTTGCCAAAACTCAAAATGGCAGATCCCATATGGCGGACAAAAAATGTAAAAATAAGTCTTGCGGCTTCAAAATGGGTCCCATGAGGTTGCGTGCGTCGCTGATTACGAATTTGAAGTCAAAATTCAACAATTCGAAGTGGCAGGTACAATACCTTTTTTCAAATGTTTTGTCCGCCATACTGAATCCACCATTCTGAATTTTGGAATTTTTACATCTGATTCGTACTCAGCGATTTACAAAAGCCCCGAGATTTCATTTTGAATTCACGGGACTTATTTTTATATTTTTATCCACCATATTGGTTCCGCCATTTTGAATTATGAAAATTTAAAACATTTGATTCTAAATTCATGATCAGCGACCTAAAAACCCCCTAGAGACCAATTTTGAAGCCACGGGACCAATCTTTTTAATTTTTTGCCCGTCATATTGGATTCACAATTTTGAATAACCATAAAGTTACTAAACTAAATGAAACTTATATTTTATCAGCAATTTCGCGAATAGCAACTCTGAAAACTCAGTTTTTTCTTCTTTTGAATTCTTTGTTACCACTTGTTACCACTCTCTTGATCAATTTAAAACCTGAAAAACAATTGCATTCCTCTTAATATTCGTATTGCTTGATATGAACTAATTATGGTTCAATTTTTTCAGTACATTTTAACGCCGCTTCTTTGTTTGAAATGAAACTTTCTTTCTTTACAACAAAGAGAAATTATATGTTTAAAATCCCTATTAAATTTTTTATAACAAGATCTTTTGGAAGTAGAGCTCCGTCAAATATTCTATATGTGCAAAGTTTTTTAGAGTGATAAATTAATTTAAAATTGTTTCCTACTTTATTTACTCTCATAAAGGAATATCTACAGATAGTGTACTCGTACACACGATTGGTATTCAAACTCGTAAGGGAGGCCGTGTATAAATTACGTAAAGATTTCATATAAAATTTTGAACCACGTACCCATTTTTGTTAAGGTCCGTAAAATTTGAGCCTCTTCCGAACCCCCTATCTTACGTAATTTTTGTTGACTAACATTTTTTCGTGAATTTATTTAGGGATCATCAAAAACGTAAGACGACTTAAGGGGTCGGAGGTTTCGTAAAATCTGGCTATTTCTTACAAATTAATAAAGTAGTTCAATTGTCAACGAAGCAGATGAACTTTCAATCAAAATCAATGAATTCGCAACAAAAAATGTAATAGTTGGAATTTTGACCGAGAAAAGATTTTAATTTTAAATGAAAAACAGATGAATGGAACCAAAAAAGACGTATTATCAACAAGATATTTGAATCGTCAACCAAAACAGATTCATTTTTAAGCAAACAGTTACATTTTTATCCGAAAAAGAATTACTTTCTACCAGAAGAGATGTATTTTCGAATCAAACTGACGAATTTTAAACAAGCGGTAAATTTTTAACCAAAAAAGAATTTTCACTCAAAACAGAAAAGAAATTTCATGTTAAATGTTTAATTTTCGAGCAAACAATTGTATTTTCAACCAAGAAAAAATAAATTTTTAACCAAGAAGAATAATTCGCTACCAAAAAAGAAGAATTTTCAACAAATTACAAAAATTTTTCAACCAAATAGTTGAATTTTTAAACTAAAAAATATAGTTTTTCAACCGAAAATGAGGCAATTAAGTTTTCATTCAAAAAAATGAATTTTCTACAGAAAAGTTGAATTTTTTACCAAACTGTTGAATTTTCAAGCAAAACAGATTCATTTTCTACAAAACTGTTGAATTTTTATTTTTAAAAAAGTTAATTTTCAACAGGATATATGAATTTTCAATCAAATAGTTAAATTTGCAATTAAAAAATTAATTTTCAATAGAAAAACGAATTTTTAGGAAAGTAAGTTCAATTTTCAATCGAAGAGATAAATTTTCGACTAAAATTAGAAATCCTCAACCAAAACAAAAATTGATGTGTGTACTCTAACTTCCAATCAAAAGTGTAATTTTTAAAATAGAAAGATGAATTTGCAGCAAAAACTGTAATAGTTATTATTTAAAACGAAAAATATTCTAATTTTACATAAAAAAGAGTCGAATTTAACCAGAAAGGAAAAATTTTCAACAGAAGACCTAAATACTGAACTAAAACAGACTAATTTTCAACCAAACAGTGGCATTTTTAACTCAAAAAATTAATTCAAAAAAAAAATTAATTAAAATTTTTAAAAAATTAAATAAATGAATGAATTTTTAACTAAAATCATAAGTCATGAAAGAAAAAAATGAGTGTTGAAATACATAAGTAGTTTAACTTTCAACCAACCTGTTGAATTTTTAAGCCGAAAATATGAATTTTCGACAAACCTGTTTAATTATATCAACCCGAATATGTGAATTTTTTACAAAATAGTTAAATTATTAACCAAAAAATATTACTCTTCAAACGAAAAGAATGAACTAAAGTATAATAATTTAAATTCAATTGCAAACTTTTTGATTTTGGACTGCACACTTTTTAATTCGGACTACACAAATCGTGCCAAAATAAAAACACTTTAAGTCATTAAGAAATTATAAAATTGTACGTTTTTAAAACTAAATGCTCATTTTTATTAAGATATTTTATTTTCTTAAACTAATTTCACGTTTATTTCATTAAGAGAATATATATTTTGTTTTTATTCGTTCTCTAAGTTTATAATATCTGAGTAAGATTTCGTAAGTAAGATTTCGTGAATTAATGATTATTACATTTACACAGATAAAAGTGGATCGTTAGAAGAACTCTCTAAACCATTAGCTCTAACTATTTTAAATTGAAGAGCAGCTTTTCGTCGGTGAATTTGGTTAAAAGAGTTACTATTCGTGTAGTAAGCCTTACTTCTGTGTGGAGTAACTTTGCCGATTTCGCGTTGTAACGCATTTATGTATGTGTATATATGTACTGTACGCATTCCACACACGATTTATAAATTAGAAAAGAGAAAAAAATATTTTATATATTATTACTGCACTTAATTTACGATTATTCTTACATAATTGCACGCACAGAGGCTTACACATATGATCGCATGCTCAAACGCTTTAAAAAATCGCCCGCGCTGGGGAATCGAAACCCTACCTAACTACCTAAAACCTGTCCTAAAACCTAAATCTAGCACACGCATTAGTCAAGTGAGCTACGGAACCACTTAGATTTTTTTGACAAACTCTCGGTCAAGCGTTTTCTCTTAGAAAAATGTGGCTACCTAGGAAATATAGTATGTGTCGTGCTCAGTGTTGTTAGTAATTTTTTTGTACATATTATATACTAATAGGTTGGTTTAAAAGCGTTTACATATAATTTATCTAAATAATTAATTTCTTACAGACGATATCTATGTAATACTTTTTTAACGTGCTTGGGAAAAATAATATATATTATTTTAGTAATTTATATGTATTATTATGAAATGATTTGAATTGAAATTTTAAAAAATTACATATTTTGTCTTATTGAAAATTAAGAGTTTAAAAACTGTTTTCGAAGGAAATTGTTTGAATTCGTACTTTTATTTTATAATCATCTCACTCTGTTGAAAACGCAACCTTCATTTACGTAACTGATATATAAATAAAAAATAGTTTAAACACCGTAATAATATATCAAATGCAAACATCAAAATCACTATTTCAAGATGAGACCCACATTTAATAGTGATTCAAATTTAAACTTTTTGTAAAAATAAAATTTTTCTCTCGAGACATGGGGATGCTGAATCAGGATAAAAATGGTTTGATACAAAAAAAAATTTGGTTTCGAGAAATTAAAAATCAAAGTTCCTCATATCACAGTGATATGGTAGATTTTTTTCTGGCTGTGAATCTAAAAAAAAAAAATCATGAAATGATAGTAATTTCTACAAATATACATGTGAAAAAGTTGTAAAAATTATTACTACGTTAAAATTGGAAACCAATTTTAACTAAAATTTCAAAAAAGTTATTTTTTAATTCATACGTTCCTTCTTCTTCGGTCTTACGATACACTTTTTAGATTTTATTTATTATTTTCTAATTATTGTATCAAAAAATTATATTTCGAAAACAGTGCATTATTCTACAAAAAAAATTCTTCCAAATGTATCATATTTGAACTAGGGTGGCTTAAACAAGTACGATCCTATTCATTTTTAGTGTTAGAAGAAATTAAAAATATCCTAAGCAGAAAATTCCATAGTATAAACAATGAAAAAAAGAGTATTTTTTATATATATAATTCTTCAGAATATTTTTAAGTTCTGAAAATTGTGTACCAAACAAAAAGAAAGTATTACAATATAGAAAAGAAAACATTATATCGGTCTTCTTTTTTAATTTCAAACGGACCTCCTAAAAAATTTTACAGAGGGGGCCTACACGTTTATAATTATTCCACTGAACTTATTTACTCTCCATTTCAAATAGTAAGGCTGATGATCTCGCGCAGTGCTTATTGCAAACTAGTTATTATAGCAGCTTACATGTTAAACTGTACTATTTCAAGTGATTATTGAAGCTGCTTGTTCCAGTAATCTTTCTTTTTACAATTTGAAGTAGAATTGCTGACTTTGGGTTTTGCATATTTCGCGATCAATATCGTATTCAGTATCAAAAACTATTTAAATTGTTCATCGTACAATGCGAACAAGTAAAGTTTAAGTTAACAATGCAAGAAAGTGAATCTGACTATCCACTTTTTTTCGTGTAGTATTAATACTAATAAAGGCATTAGATTACGCTGAGAAACAGCTGTTTTATAGTAGATTCTGTTTAAATTTTATTTTTCAGTGATTCGCAGACTTGAAAATGTCTTACGTTTTTTGAATTACTTTTTAAGACATTGTATTTTAATTTAATCTCTTAAAAGAACATTCGATTCGCCAAAAAAGATTATTTTAATTGAGCAGTTTAGATGTGGAGCTCTTAAGTAGATAAGTTGCTTATTGTAAGAACTTACAGCGAAAAAATATTTCATAAAAGAAGATAGGAGTAGACGGTTTTATTTGCGAAAGTACAACGGGCCGTCCACGTCAATGAAAATTATAGCGAAGGATTTGGCAAGCATTTCCATGTTTCTCCAGATGATTAGCGACCAGCCGAACGTGTAACAACTTCTAGACCAACATTTCCCGAGAAAAAATTAAAGCGTTTGAAACTCATTATGAAGATGTACTTCTGAGTGATTCTCTTGGCTATTTTCATAGGAAATAGCAAATCCGCCGAGTCTCCATGGCGGATGCGACTTGGGAGAAGTAGAAATAAAACTGAACACAAGAGAAAAAGGGAGATGGATTGAGAAATAGAGACAAGTCACCGGATGCAAACGACTTGGGTCTACCACATTCTCAGCAGCTAACACAATGCAAGTAGAAGTATCCTGCATGCAATAAGATGCAGAACGACATTCGAGAGTCTTGTAAGCCGTACACTTTGTGGCGTGAAACTCTTGTTTGGAATCCTGACTTAATTAAATTTATCCCGGTTAAGACGATCCATTGAAGGATAGAATAATTTAAATAGATTAATTTCTTTGGAACACGTAAACCTAGAATTTTTTGTTATTCAATGAAAGCAACAAAATATTAGAGGAACAAAAAAATTTTTCAAACTTTTTATACGTGATTGCCAAAAAGACAAGGGGTTACTTCTGCAATCTGGTGTATACTCTCTCTCTCTCTCTCTCTCTCTGCAATTTTATACAATCCCAGTAGGACCGCGGTAAATTCCATTCATGGCCACGTCTCACAACCGTGAGATGGGCGGTCGCAGGACACGACGAAATCACAACGACAGGTCAGCGAAACTTTCGTGTGTTTTGAGGACACGAAGCGACCCAAGAATGA